>JAZHYW010024909.1:0-30404 GCA_037355805.1 Ixodes ricinus | reverse complement strand
GATAAAGTTGGTTGATAGACAAGCATAAACACATCGAGGGGTCTTTAGAACCGGATGCCAAAGTTTCAGATCAGAACTGTCATCTTGTTCATAAGTTATAAGTGGTTTTCTGACAATTTCAGTGGGAAATTGGCGGCTAACGGAGCTCTCGAATACTTGGAGCTTTATTGTGCCAGCAACTAAAAATGGGGGAAAATGAGCACCATTTTCCTATTTCAATTTTCAGAAAATCACTTATAAGCATTGAATAAGTGATCGGTTCGTGCTGAAACTTTGGCATCTGGCTCGAACCTCTAGCTCTATTTTTGGGCGGAAAATGAGCTTTTGGTGATGCGTGTTTATTTTTTTTTCGGTGAAAAAAAACTTTGCAAGTGTTTTGGGGAACAACCCTGTACATCGTCCCAAGTCCGAAATGATTCGCTGCCTCCACGTTCTGTTTACGCTTTTCAAATGAAGGTAAACGAGAATCCTCGCCACCAAACAGTCTCCGCATCATTTGTCAAAGTCTGGCACAGTATTTCAGTTTGCTGCTGGCCTCACGTGCCTCGAAAAGGACCACCCCATATCTCCTTGGACATGTTGATTGGCAGCCCTGCCGTGACATCCTAGTGCTTGACGTCCGATTTTTCTTTGTCGTCTTTCAATGTATTCCCGGATCTCGTTGGGCGTACACGTAACACTATTGACGAAAATCAATCCTGGTACCGCAAAATGCTTTGCAAAGTTCCAGGCTTATTACTTACCGGTCGCAGTCTAATGGCTTTTTCAACTCAGCATTCTCCACTTTCTAGTACGGGTGCCTTGAGATTTTTATGGTGTCCTGCTGGACAGTCTTCTCAACGAGTCACTCTTACTCCAAGGCATCTGTATCCGGTACTAAGGGTAAGCACATTATCCTGGATGGTAGAGAATTCCAGGCCCTCGCCCAGCCCTGATAACTGCATTACGGCTGACTTGCTGGCATTGAAATAGAGTCAAAGACAAATAAAAAATGTCTGCAATAAAACTGGACCCTAGTGAAAAAGCCATTTGTATGAGAAATTTGTTATGTCCAATAGACACATATTAATAATAACAAGATATATAAGAACATATAAGAACCATATAAGAGACTTATAGAATAACTTCTCACAAGTTTCTTATAGGTTCTTATATGTTCTTATATAGTCCTGTATGATTCATATGTGTTTATTGACACAGAAATTGCTCATACAAGTGAGATTTTTCAATAGAAGAATTATGAAAGATTATACAAAAAAACGACAAAAATAAAATTATGAATTATGAAATGTGAAGCATTGTAGGCGTTTTTATAACATGCTGAATGTAGGTGTTTCTATGTTTGAATTCTTTTTTAATTTTGTACGCTATATTAGCGCGCGTGAGAAGAAGCTGTCAGATGCTTATAAAACGTTCCATTGTTTACAAAATCACATCGTGGCATGCTGTCTTTTTCAGCCCGCACAGGTGTGATCGTCGCTCCGGAAGGCGAGAAAAGAACCTGCCGCACACACGAACACTGAAAACATCACCGGCCAGAAGCCTTTTGTTTACATTGGCCCGTTGTCCTGAAGGAACTTTGACGTGATAAAAGGGTATTGAAGAGTAACTTTACTAGGCAGGCGAGGTAGTTGTTATTCAACATTCTAAGACCCGAGACGAAGAAGAAAAAGGACAAACACATCGTCTCGAGTTGTCAGAGAAATAAAAACAGCGCAGAAATCAACACAAGTAGAGTACACAGACACACACAGTGCTTTGTTTGCCTGTCTCCTACTTGTCCTCTTGTTCATTTCTGCGCTGTTTTATTTCTCTGATCATGCACCGACTCGCCCTTCTTCAAACCTTACTACAGTCTCAACTTGTGTTTGTACTCTGTGTTTTGCCTGCATCACCTCTTTATTATGCACAAAAGGAAACTCCTTTGCCAACATCTCGAGACTAAAAGTAATTGAAGCGTCTTTTTTAGGATCATTCACCCTAAGCTCTGAAAAATTTTATTTGTAAAACACCATCTTTTTATTTTTTTTTAAATTTCCGTTCTGACCTCAAATTGTTTAGTGGTTTCAGATAAATTCAACTTGAGAAATATCATACCGGCTAGCCCATACAAAAATGGTCTATGGTCGTCTATGGAAAATTCCTATGGCAGGCTATCACCCCCTATGGCCCTCTATGGTCGGCCATAGAAATCCATAAAGACGGCTACAGCCAGCTATAGAAAAATCTATGGCCCTCTGTCTAAAGACTGGGCACCATTAAATTTTCTTTGCCGCCTATAGACAATTCTATGGCTACAAGCCTAAAGACTGGGAACCAATAAATTGTCTTTAACCAGTCTATAGAAAATTTTATGGCCCTATGTCTAAAGACTGGGAACCAATAAAATTTCTTTAGACGCTATAGAAAATTGCATTGGCCCAATGTCTAAAGACAGCGAACCAATAAATGTTCTTTACTCGCCTATAGAAAATTCTTTGCCTCAGGGTTTAACGACAGGAAACCAATAAATTATCTTTACACGTCTATAGAAATATTTATGGCCCCGAGTCTAAAGACTAAGAACCAATACATTTTCTTTCCACGCCTATAGAAAATCCCTACCGGCGCTTACTGTTTTAGTAAGAACACTCAGGTTATGAAAATTAAATCAATCACTAAATTTCTGTAGTGCCGGTGACAAACCATGACCCAAGATATGTTCTCTGCTGTTGCAACGAGTCGTGAAAACCAGTAATATTGTTTCTCTGAAAAATCTATTAAAATACTTGTGCAACAATTAAATTAATTATTACCCCCAAAAGTGAAAATAATTACACTGGCGCCGAACACTGCAATCAAGCAATAGCTTTATTGCAATCTTCAGCACCAGTGTACTGCATGTCATCACTGCATTGTTAACGCGATTCATCAAACTTATTAAAAAGATAATTAATACATTTTAGTTAATTAGCCTAATGATCTACATTTGCTTTTTTCAGGTGTTAGAATTAAGAGATGGAGCTTTTCAAGAGACAATTCAAATAATGTATTAAGTACGAGTAATATTCCCTCCGCTCCTACGTGTTTTTGACAAATAATGGGTCACCGAAAAGTCGGATTCAAAAAGTTAGACTGCCATATATACAGCTAGCGCGAACGTTGCATATAAAGAGAGGGTCCGGTGTCACGGCGTCGTTGCTGCTGTGTGGGGTAGTGTTCTGCTTGTGTTCTGTGTTTGTGTGTTCCGACATGTACGTATTATCTACCACGTATAATCTACCATGTAACGATTCACAAGACTTGAAGTAAACTTTTTTTTTTAATTTTGCTGGCTAAAGAGAGCCATAGGGTAAGCCATAGAGAAGTCTTTAGACAACCATTAAACAAGCTAAAGAGCGCTATGGCTGGACAGCGATAGGGCCATAGACAAAGCTAAAGAGGCCCATAAAGGCGACCATAAGAAATGCTAAAGACAGCCATAGAAACTTCTTTAGCTAATTGGGCCAAATAGCTAAAGCCGACCATACAAAGACTTTTCTATAGCCGACCATAGGACATTTTTGTATGGGAGTGGATGAGGTAGTTTACTTTAATTGATCTAAAAACTTCGTAACCCTACCCCTCGGCAACAAAAACAAACAATTTGTGTCCATCACAGAACTCAATATGAATTACTTCCTGAACCAACACCTTCAGTATTCTTTTTTTATTTTTACACTTTGTTCAACGCGACGTTTTTCTGATATAATATTGCATGCCGCTTCGAAGGCACACAGAGGCAGTTCATTTCACTTCTATTTAAAGCCTCTTCATACTTTCGGATCTTGGAACCACAATTTTATGATCAGAGCCAAGAGTTATTCACGGCAGCCATTTAGGTACTGTTTCGCTCGTATATAGGTACAAAATTAATTTCTATCTGGCACAAAACTACTCCGCTGCGTTCAGCACACCGCCTAAGTCAGTATCATTATATTCGGTTTAAGCATAGCTTAGCAACCAGACGTCGCACAACAGCGAAAGAATTCGCCATGACAAAGGAAACGCTTTTTTTTTATCGGCGCTACACGTTTGCCGGAGGTTGAGCGGTTATCGTCTACAACCTAGGGTTGTTGGCTGGACGTAGCCTCCCTTAGATACCGTTTGCTAATCTTGAACACAATACTTGCAAGAAACAAGAATAAAGAAATTTGTTGAAACGTAAAAATGAACACGGTCGTCAAAGCCACCATGCGTAAATTCGACGGTAAAAACGAAACATGGACGGATGGATTAACGGTTCTGGCTATACCCTTCGTATTGGAATGTAGTTAGTGCCACCTGCCTTTTGCATCCTGCTTCGGTTTCGGTTTCAGGAAACAGATGAAAAAAATAACCTGTATCAAACACAAATATTACTTCAAAAGCCCTAAAATCACGAGAACCATGTTTTCAAGAGAAAATTGGCAAGGTTCTATCCTCTCTTTTATTCCTAATTGTCTTGTACTATCCCTTCCGTCGTAATGGGAACCGAAATATTTCTGCACTTGTGCAACGAAACTAATTTATCAGATGTCAATGAGTAATTATAAAGACAGACTACTGCAGTTCACAGTATGTCTGAAGCTTTGCGTGCTCTTAAAATATTTTTAAATGCATAGCATTTATGAGATCTCCACAAATTCTGTGTGCATGGCATGTATAACTGACGTCACAAAGTCACGTGACACTCTGGCAGCATCCCTGAATCGCTGCAATGCATAGAACTTATAGGTTGTCTCTGATGTCGCCAAACACAATGACGTCACGTGACACTTGACGTAAAGTGAATTATGATGTAACACGACGAAATTACGTCACGTGACACCATTATACAAGGTGATACTGTCACGTCACGTGACACCATGTCACCTCATGACACAGTGACAGCTCGAGACACCATGACGTAATGTAACACCAACACCAGGAGACATTACGACCTTACATCGTAACGTCACTCCAGGTGGCATTGGGACATGAGGTGACACTGCGATGGCATTGTGTCACATTGACGTCCCGTGACAGGCTGACGTCACAGTCAAGGTGACGTCACGTGATTATGTGATATCAGTGTCACGTGACCTGGCCTGACGTCACGTCACGTGGCTACGGGGCGTCACAGGGGTATCCCCAGGAATTGAAATTAGGGGGTGTCTAAATTTTTAGGGGGAGTTAAGGGGGGGGGGCATTAAGAATATAGGAGTCGTTGCAAATTAAGGGGGTGCCTTCGGAAAAACATAGGGGAGTACACCCTCGTAGGGGGGGTGTAAAAAGTCACTGGAGCTTCAGGTGACATCGTGACTGACGTTGAGACTTCACATCTCGTGGCAGTGTGGCGTCAGGTGGCACCATTATGTGACATTCTTACACCAAATGACACTCGCGGCTTTTTATGACTCCAAGTTCCTGGCAATGTGTCCTTTATTGGCCCCGTTAGTGTGCCCGCAAAAGGAGGAGTGCAAAGAGGCCCTACAATTGCAATACGTGTAAAATGCCTTGGAGAAATTCCCCAATGAGCTGGTTTTGTATTGCTAATATTTTCTCTGTTACGAATTGTGGAAAATACCACACGGTATCTGACACAAGCAGTGCAGAAACACCCGTAGCTTTTTCCAATATCATAACCGTGGTAGACCTTGCCGGACCCGTCAAGGCATTCTGATGTGTCGGCAGGTGACCTGGCGGGCTGGCTACGCCAGACGGGAGTGTTTGCTGAACTTCCTGGTGTGTCTAACAAGCTGTTTGGTGGGCACAGCAAGCTGTCTAGTGTTCCCACCTGACCACCAAGTAAGCACCCTACGCTGGCCTAGTGTGTCCAACAGGATTTTTCAGTATGGCCACCAGACCTTGTTGTGGGCACACTGGACTGATGTACTATTTACTGCAGCCTGGTGGTGGATACACCAAGATTTTCTCGTATTCCAATTCAGTTTCCCACTAATTTTAGCTCTTGAAATTGACATCACATAACCTAAGAGCCAATTTAGTATCCTCGTGAAATTTAGCGGCGAAACCCATCCCCATCCCTCTCCTCCCCTCCCCTCCTTTCTCTCCCTACCTCTTAGGGTTTTCCCCCTCTGTCATATTTTCCCTTGTTCCCCCTCCCTCTGCCTTCTTCCCCACCTACCTACAATTCCCTACATCTCCCTCCATCCCCCTTCCTCTTTTCCCTTCCCCCCTTGGTCATATCACACACCAAAACAGCTTCCCTGCTAAATTTATTGGGGAAATGTATGTCATGGGACACACTGATTCCCTCTCATCTTCCCTCCTTTCCTCTCCAACTGTCCCAATCTTTTTTTCCCAGCCACCTACAATGTTCGTTCTCTCTCGCTATCTGCCTCCCTCCCCTCCCTCTTCCAGTCTTTTCTTCTAATGCGTTAGCGTTAGTGCCTTCTAGGGTCCGCAAAAGCCCGATATTGGGAGAGTTTGGCCATTCAGTGGTTTCAATAGGCGAGCAGCTCGTGGCCAACCACAAACCGCAAAACAGGCCCTAGCAGTGGTTGTGAGCTGTTAAATGCGACTCAACTAATTTAAGCCGTTATAACATCGCTAGAGTAAAAAGTTATAATCTTGGTGATTAAAAACCTTGCGCATGTGAGATTTTCGTCACGTCCATATTAAACAGCAGAATAAGCGAACCTGCACTTCAAACCATAGCAAACTGCGTAGTTGCCATCACTGTTGTTGATTGGCCGTTGACGCCATCGTCACCGAGATGCCGAGATGGAACGCTTTTATTTCACGCGTGAAATGTTGTTTCCAACATTGTGACGTCGCGGTCTGCTGATTGGTCCGACGCTGTGTCGCACTTTTTAGTTTACGCTCTAATCGCGGGGGCATATTCGGCGCTAGCGGCGGCTTTTGCTCCGCCCATTGGTCAACAAACCCAATATGCGGCTCTTGGGTGCTATAAAGCCCCTCGATGTGTTTGCGTTTGTTGTGCAAGTAACGATAAATACTCGAGTGCACGAGGCCCGTGTCTCGAACGGCCTTTAGAAGCAAATGGCGGCGCAGTACTGAAATAAACTGCCCTTGGAAGTGAATGGCGTGGGAGCACCCGCTCGTGGCACGTTTTGCGCGTTTCCACAACACTGGTTGGCGGTACTTGTAAGCGTGAATTTTATGAAGGGGCTTTAGGGCGCGAGCTTTCGACGCCCTCGGAGGTTCCTGCCGCCGGCTTTGGAAACGTGTGGACCCACACGGGCTGGAAATCTATTCTTCGACCTGCCACGCCTGCCACGCCGGTCTTCACGCGCAGTCCTCTTACCATGTCACCCAGCCGCAAGCCCGCGGTGCCGTCGCCCCTCTATGCACAACATGTGCGGCAACATAAGGCCTAAGGGCACCGACGACGTCGTTTCCACGAAACCACCGACTCTCCGCCACAGGATGAAACGCACGTTCGCGGTGAATAAATGCGTACAAAGTAATGGCTCGATCGTTTGAAGCACATCGCGCGCATGTACTTTATGCATACGCTAAGTGAACAAAGCTTTTTGCACCACGGTGAAGAGGTTTCGGGAATGTTTCTCCGCAGAAAACGTCTGAGAGGCTGCATTCACCATTCTTTCTTATAGATAACCATTGCGCGAAATGCTAACGCATTTCTTCGAAAATCAGTGTAGCGGCACTAGCGATTTCGGCCCATTTTTTCCCTTCCCACTCCCAATCATCCCTCCCTTTACCTCCCTTCCCCTTCCCTCCTCCATGGTCACGCGAAACATCAATTCAGTTTCCTCAAAATATATAGAAATTTAGGTTCTTCCCTCCCGGAACGACTGTTTAATTGATCCTAAATGATTGAGGCAATCGTTCCTAAAACAGAATGCATTTCTTGCAGTTGTTCGATGGTGAGTGGAAAGTTTGGAATTCCGGGCGCCTGCTGTGGCTGGAAGTTTGTTCCCGTAAAGAGGTTGTTTTTTAAAGCATGAAATTGTCCTTTCTTATCCGCTCTATGTTACGGGATTTTTGAACATCTTTACTGAAATACCCTGTAGTTCTATACGATGTTAACTTTGTAACCGTCGTCGCGATAAAGGTGGCGTTTTGAAAACTGCGGTTTGTGGCAACATTTCTAGACGAAGAAGTTTATATTACCATTCAAGGTCAAAAAAGCAGTAATTGAAATTGCAAGATATCAGAATCTATTAAGAGACGCAAGTGGTGCGGAATTAATAGAGGGTGTAAAAGACAGCTGTGTGCATTTTGCCATCAAAACATTTGGACACACATCTGACAGTTCAAAAGCATATATCATATTAAGTACCCTGAATCAATCAAACAAGGAAAGTGATTCAGCTGTGCCTGATCCGACAGTTTGCTTACTCTTAAAATTCAGACAAAATCATTGGCAAAGCAAAAAAACTACTATGTGCTGACGGATTTTCTATCTTCTGTTTTCTATTTTCAATTGTTCTCCTTTTTTTAGACTACAAGCGTATAATTTCCGTAGTAGCACTTCAATGAATATGTACCATATTATCTTGTTTTTGGTAGTAACGCTTATACCGTGGTGATATATTTGGACTGTACAGCCTTGTTCATGATAGTAATGCTCATACTTGGGGAGGGCCAAACTGTTAATGCCCTAATGTATTCAGTCAATGCTTTAGTTTCTATTTTTTTCAGTGTTCCAATAAGAAGGTTACTTTGACTGTTTTTGGACACTACCAGAGAATAAAGTATTTAATTATTATTATTATTATTATTATTATATTATCATCATCATCATCATCTTTGAATCACTGATAAATATTTAAAAAATTGCAACAACCTTTACCTTCAAAAGTTCTATGATGCATAAAATGCAGCTTTTAGAAGCGGTTGTTTTAACTGTTAAGAATTCAGCAATTGTTCCGGGACAAAATAACCTATATTTTTATTAAATTTGGGGAAGCTGACCAGGCAGGAGAAGGGGGAAGGAAATAAACTGGGGAGGGAGGTAGGAAAATAACTGCATTAGGGGGAAGGGGGAGATGTGGGGAAAGAGGAAGCAAGGAGAGGGAGGGCGAGGAAGAGGAAGGGAGGCATATGGGGAGAGGAACAGAGAGCTATGTCGAGGAGAATTGGGAAAGAGAGGGAGAGGGAAGAGTGATTAGAAGAATGGAGTCAGGGAATCGGTATGTCTCGTGACATACATTTCCCACCTAAATTTAGCGTGCGAAGTGACTGTTGGTTCTTAAGTAACACAAAGTGTCGAGTAATAAAATGTGGCTAAAGCGACATGGTCGGCGAGGCGGGATGTGTCGTAGCTTCCATGGCATCACATCGTTCATTACAACTGACTTTCGAGGAAGGGAAAAAGAAACGAACACCATAAAACAAAATGGGAGCTCTCGCGCGCTCCATCTGGTGGCTGGATTACACACGGTCGAACACACACAAGCCATTTGGTGGTGGCGCCTGACACTAACACTGACTAGGTGTGTCAAATGACCATGGAAGGAGGGGCGAGGAAGTGAAAGAGCGGAAGGGAGTGGGAGGGAGAGGGAGTGGTGCGAGGGGAAAGAAGGCAGATAAGAGGAAAGTCAAGAAGGCGAGGTATGGGCAGACAGGATTCATGTGTTAAGTAACATATATTCCCCGCTAAATTTAGCTTCTCAAACTGAACTGTTGAACTGGTCAAGTGGCGTCGGTTTTCCGCTCTAAATTTCGTACAAACATTTACTTGTAGGAGCTGGTACAAAAAGAAGCAGCTTCGGCTGTGTTTGGATTCGAACTACTGCGCGTTATTCGACGCGTTGCAGACGCGCTTGTCGTGACCTGAGCAGGCCAACGGTGTCGCTATAAGGCTCCCCTGTAGAGCCGGAGGTCCTAGGATATGTAACACGTTCTGGTTTAGACGCACGAGTGGTAAGTGCTGACGAGGCAGAAGGGGTTGGAGTTGAAGCAACTTGAGGAGACAGTGTGGCAAAGCACGCCAGTTTGATGTAGTTAGATGTAGTAATGTAATACTCAAAACGGTCCATCGTGGGCCGGTACCAGTGGCCTACACATCTGGTCACGTCGCGAGAAAGCATGCGAACACGTCTCGAGTTCTTGGCTTACGAAGGTGTGTCGATTGCTCCGTTGAGGTGGAGTAACGGGCAAAAGGAGACGAAAGCTTCGTTGAAGGTCGGCGTCATAGCCACTGGGTTTTTTTTGACTCGTCAGAAGGCGAAGATATGGGTTTGCCAGGTAGGCGCAGTGGTGCACCGCAAACTCGGCTGCAGAACAGCCAATATCTGCTTTGAGCGCCGAGCGCGAAAACCTAGAATATCAGGAAGAAGGTGGTCGGCACAACGTTCTCGCTACTTGTAGGTGGCCAAAGCTACCTTCAACTAACGGTGCAGAGGTTCCACTAGGCTGTTGGCCGATGGATGATAGGCGGCGGAGTGGACCTCTCGGACGCCCAAGATGGCGACGAAGGTGGCAAACACGGTGGATTCAAATTGCCATCCATGTCGGTGGGAACCATAGCAAGGCAGCCAAAATTGGACAGCAATCCGTTAATGAAGGCTGCAGCGAACGTCTCTGCTGGCATGTCAGGGACGGGCCATCTCGTGAATCTGTCCACACACGACAACAAATAGCGGGCTCCCGTGATGTTGGAAGAGGTCCCACTAAGCCGATGTGTACGTGTACGAACCTGGAGTCCGGTGGACGAAAAGGTGAAAGGGGGTGATTCTGTGTCGAATAATATTGACGCGTTGGCGTTGAACACACGTTCTCGCGCAGCGACGGACATCCACTTTCATGCTCGACAAGAAGAAACGAGCCGTTCTCAAGTTCTGCGAAGCATGAATTCGAGGTTGCTTTTGTTGTATAGATGGTCTAAAAGAGCGCGACAAAACTCTGATGGTCGTAATTGGCGGGACAGACCAGTTGACGTTTCGAAGGTAACCGCTACAGAAGAAAAGTGTGACGGAACGTCGGAGAACTTCTGCGATCTAGGAGAGGCGCGCAGGCGTTGTAGCTCAGGATCGATGGAGTTTGCCGACGTTCCCTTATCACGGCATCGCCAACAACAGTCCCACTCCCTTCGGCGCTCCAAATCTGTAGAAACTGGTAAGAAAGAAACCAGCTCGGATGGAGGTTGGATTCGACCTACTTTGTTTTATTCCTAGCGCTGCAGAGACATCTCTGTTTCGGTGTCGTCACCCTTGTGGCCTGAGCAGGCCGTGTCACTACAGATTTAATGCCTATGTCACGGCCCGTCAATTTCTGCTCAACTTTAGCGGAAAAACCTGATTGGTGTGTATGTCACGTAACGTAAATTTGCTCGATAAATTTACCTGAAAACTAAATTAGTGTGTAGGTAAAGATACCTAAACACCAATTTTTTCCTGGCCCCCTTGTCATATGTGTGTAAAAGCGCTGTGACAATATAAACTGGTTTTTATTCTGGTTCTGATTTTGAAAATCTGAGCTAAATTTAGCAGGGAAACGGAATTAACATATTGGTCACGTTATGTAAATCTCAGCGCTAAATTTAGAGGAAAATGCGCGGACTGGCGAGCAGCCGGACAGAAGGACACAATTTTGGTAATGATAATACATCCCCGGAGAAGGGGAAAACCCGTCCGCTCTACTGGCATCTAACTCCTGGTTAGCTCAGTTGGTAGAGCGATCCACTGGAAACGGAGAGGTCCCTGGTTCTATCACAGAACCAGACGAATTTTTCAGCGCACACCAGTCACCTAGCTGTGTTTAGAGATTTGTATTTGTCCTTTGTCGCCCTTTTTCCCCTTCTCCAGGGATGCAGTATTGTTATTCTTCTCCAGCTCACTCGGACCCTTGCAATAATTGCATTATTAAAATGTTTGGTATTGGTGAGTTCCATAAAAAAAAAAAAAACTTTCATGCCATATTACAAAAGCGCCCCATCACATTTTATTGGGGCACGCCCGAAAATACAGATGACTCAAGGGAAAGAACACCGTCGACATTTACGAAGCTGCCAGCGATTCGTACTCTAGGAATCGAGCCAACGTATTATATTTACATTACTGATGAGACAGCTCAATTTATTAAGACTGTTTCACAAGAAAGGCCAGCAAATGCTTTCGCAAAATCAAAAACTATGACTTCTGTCCCACCGTCCACATCACTGAGAGCTGCAAATGCATGTAACGTATGAACAAATTGTGTTACATTAGGCATACCACGTCTAAATCCAAACTGTTCATTTTGAAAAAAAAAATATTCTTGGAAAACACAACCAAATGCTCAGAAATAAAGTGCTCAATTACGGTACTAGTCGTACACAAATATAAAATATGTCTGTAGATTATGACAGGGTGACCGTCGCGTAATTGAAATAGCGGTAACGCTCCTGTATTTTCGAATCACTGGGCACATCTCCTGGCCTATGACAATGGTCTAACCAATTACGTTCTTTTTAATAGGGATATTTCATCTTTTTGTTTCTTTTTCTTACGCGTAACGCATACCATCTCGACGAGGAGCTCGAAGTCGCGCTTGTTTGCTAAACTTTTCAAGGCAAGAAAAAAACGAAGGTGTAACTCAAAAATACAAATACCCGCTTAGAGTCGTCAAGTTTCTGCTCAAATGATGTATATTTTGTTTAAAAACACTTGATTGAGCTAGCTTGTTTATACCTTTAATTACTACTAAAACGCCGGGAAAAACACAAGCGACGAACAGCACAACAAACATGTATCACCTAATGCAGAGCAAAAATGCACAAGGAAAATAAAGTGGACAATCTTGGCGCCATATTAGATTATCTATCATGAACCCACTTGCCATATTGCTGTTGGAAGACACAGACGCTCGTCCGTACTGTTTGTGTCATTTTCGTACCTTTCTTTTCTGCGCTTTTTATTGCACATTTGTAAATTTTGTACTTCTTGGCGACTTTTGTAACTCGAAAGGTGTTTATGGAGTGAATTTTACGCGAAAATCATGCCCAAGTGTGACGAAGAATGCGTTACACGCAGCCGAAGGCAACATGAAACAAGCATAGCCCAATGCAGGCAATGCGTAAGTGTTCGAATCATAAAAATAACATACCTAGTCGTAATAATTCATATATAATAAAAACTAGCCACAATGAATCGTAAACAGTGAGATTCACCAAGGAACTCGGCGAAATTCGAACCCGTATTACGAAATCCGCAGTCCGACGCCTTTGCTCAGCGCCTCACAGAGGTAAAAGAGAACACATGCAGTTGTGGACTAAGCTTGTCGCCGACGGTAGCTTGCAGTAGAACGCGACTGTCCACGGCAAAAATCTTGCATAGTTCGTACGCAGGCAACCATCAGCGGCGAGTCATACTTAGCCCAACGTGCTTAGACCGCAGCAGGGTGGAGAATAAAAATCAAGATGCTTTTAATCGGGATTTATATCATGGTTTAATTAGCGATTGAAATTATACAAATTTTACTATGGTGTTTTAAATCAAACAATCTTCTGAAAATGATCATCGAAAATATTTTATTTACCAGTTATCGATCATTTCGTGTTTTTTTTTAATGTGGATATGTTTATATTTAAATCAAATAATTACCCCCCAACATGATTTATATCATGTTGACCAAGAAAGAAAGACAGTGTTCCCTTGAGCAATCGGAGAGATGAGCTTTCTTACTACATTCTACTTCGTTCTTCACTTACATAAAGAAAATAAAAACGCAAAAAAAAGAGAAAAGCAATGTACCATTGAAAGCAAATGAGAATGCGAACGAGAATTTAAATAGAGCTTCCTTTTAAGTAAGTAAATAAAATCAATATGTTTTTGTTCTAAAGTAGCAGGTTTACATCAATAAAATGTTGCGTAATTAAACTACTTTAGATTTAGAGTAATCATATTTTCCGCATTATAATCATTGATTTAAAAAAAAGTTCCACCCTGGTTTGCACTCGACTGTCACCAGTGAGTTCGACTCACATTTAAATGTCTAGGTCTTAGCCGACTAGTATTTATGGTGTATTCTAAATAATATAATTGGTCTGAGTTTTATTTTCGTTCTTTTGGAGTTACATGTTCCCTTTAATTTCATTTATTTTTTCTCAGGGCTTGAAGGCATTACGGAGAGGAGTGACTTTTAACGCAAAAAAATATATGTATGAACAAGAAACAAGGCAAAAAATAGAAACAATGGTTAAGGAACAAGAAGCAAATCAGTAATCGCAATTTTAAAATCAGCATCATCAGTTATTGAGACTATGGGCGCGGGAAGGCGATTCCAATCTAATGAGGTTTGGGGAAGAAAGGAGGCATTAAATGAGGAGGTGTTGCAATAAAGAGGCCTACCTTTAACTGATGATTTGTTCGTAATGATATGTAAGATGGTATTTATAAATAATGCCTCACAAATTATGAGATTAGAATGATAAATCTTCTAGAAAAAGCATAAGAGATAACCTTCTACAAAAAGAGAGGTTATGTAAGGATAGAGATGCTTTCAGATGGGTGACGCTGTCTGTTCGGTGATAGTTTGAAAAAGTGAAACGAGCGGAACGATTTTGAATTGACTCAACAGCAGGTGCAAGGGTGATACCGGGGTCCCAGATAAAGGCTGCATATTCCAGTCTAGAGCGAACTAAAGTTTTGTATAAAAGAAGCTTTAAAGCAACAGGAGTTAGCGAAAAGTTTCTTTTGAGATAGTCTAGTAATTGATTAGCACTTTTAATGATATATTCGACATGGATATTCCAGGAGTGGTTATTGGCTAGGTGAACACCAAACTATTTATAGGAGGAAACAGAAAGCGAAATTGAATTATGCGCCCTCTCGACCCAGTCACTCTCAATGCCGTTTTTATCTATTGGTTTTGTTCAATACTTTGCCAACTACAAGAATTCTACCAGAATGTGACAAGTAGTGTTTCCATGATTATGATTATATTTTTATTTTTCTACTTTTTTTAAATTTCTATCACAGTGTACCACGTTTTAGGCTTTGTGATGCTTGTGGACTCATCGAAACAAAAATAATTATCGTTATTGTAGCAAAATGATAACGCACGCCTTCTGCATGCACGAAGTATTCTTTGCTATCCGAGTTTATTAGAATTATCAACACAAGTTTCCTTTTAACCCGTTTTTCTTTGCGTCGTTTCCTTTCTAGATAAAAAAGGACCTCACTATTGCTTGTATTTCTTACGGTTTATAGTGGGTTCCTCCGGGACTCTTCCTTGCGCACTTGCGATAACATAATACGACGGGGAATCATTTCTGGAACCAAATTATTATAATTCCAGAAGACGCATATGGCGAGAGGAAATCGATTTCCTTTTGTAACTCTAATATTTTATTGCACTACCTTATTAATTTTGAATTCTTCGTGCGCGCTATTTATTAAGGCGTTTTTAGTACTAAGAGAAATAACAATAACATTTTGATACGCATGAAGATATTAAATACAAACTCGACAAAAATATTTAAGCAATAACATAGGCCCTAGACATGGAATCCTCTTAGTTCAGATTATATTCTCAAACCTGGGCTCAGAAGCTGCAGGCCAACTTCAAGGAAGGCTTGGTTTTAACTGGGGCCGTGAGCGATGGATTAGAAACCTCTCTTTTTGTTATTTGCTTTCGTTTTCATGCCATTCTCTCGCTGCAAATACATTCCCGAATTCTTCGCTCGGATAAATTTAGCCGCCTTCCCGTTCGCTATGCTGTACACTGAAATATATTGGAGAAAATAAATGTCGAGAGGAATGCCTTCTGCAAGACCGTATTTTTGCATTTCAGGCGAGAGCTTTTGTCAGACCCTCTGGACAGTTAATCCTTCTTTGGCGAACAATACTTCATCTTTAAACATTTTTACTTTTGACGAAAATGATGGATTAGTACTCTTTCAAGAAAGCGTGGAAGTATGTAAGAAGCTAATGAAGTGTCTGCGACATAATGCCGAGAACTTTTTTCTAAGCGGCTTAATATTTTTTTTAAACATGGTGGGCTTAATAAATCATTATGCCTTAATCAACCAACACACACATTTAAGGCTTATAGCGTCCGCCCTGTATTCTTCTCGAATGAAAAATTAGATAACAGAAACTCTAGTTTGGTGACGTACTTCTAGCTTTCTTGTACGAACCAATATGCTGACGCGCGTGAGTATGTAGATGTTTTCCGTCGTATTTGCATGAGAAAAATGGCTGCGAAGAATTTGAGTGCTTGGCTTATTAGAACTGCTCCACCGCCTACCTGAGGCCACGCGACTGATATATTTCCGGCCCCTTGAACCTGTTCGTTTGCAATTACTGCTGCAAGAGCGTGTGTAATAACAGCCGACGCAAAGCAAGTTTTTGTAAGTAGATCGAGCTTATCCACACCATCTGGCAATATTTATACGTATTATCTGCACGGTGCTCAACTTGAACTGCGCACTAACCAGCTATAAATGCTCATATCTGCAAACTAACTTGAAGGGTCATCACAACAAGGATGAAGAGGACATTTGCGTTTCTTCATAAATGATAATGGACACGCGATTCTAGGTGTTCGTTTGTTCCGTGTTTGACATTTAATAACTTTTTACTTCGAGTCTGACTGAAGTCTAATGGGAATTAAGTTCACCAGGCGAAGTATACTAAAAGCAGTATAATCTGCTTTCTTTTGTTATTATTTTGTTTATATAAATCGCAGTTAAAAATTTTCAAGTTACAAAATTCATGAAGCGATGTGGCTTCACAGTTGCGACCACACAGATGGAATTGACAGAATATAGTAAGAATACTAATGTTTTCCTCAGATGACCATGGGTTTCTTTGGCGAATGTTTGTTCGCTATTTCTGTGCTCTAAATGAGCCAAGAATGCTATATTGAATTATCTGAACTTTTTTATATTTTAGGAAACGTTTCGGCACAGCCCTACCATATGTATGTGTACGTTGTAGTGAATAATTTATAGCAGTCTTGAGTGTCAGTCAGTAGGAATGAACGCATTGAGAGAAGCCCAGTCTGGAGTGACTTCAACTAAGGGGCTAGCTATATAGAATTCACATGACTCGCACCGCAAAGTTAAAGTTACAATCTTAGAGCATTGCACAAGAGAAAGGTTGCTGTACTTATAATATATAAAAATATTATAACGCAAATTAAAATAACAAGAAGAAAATAAAAAAAAATACAACATTAGGGGCGGGGCACCTTAGGTACATCATAATATTTGAAGACTATAGATGTTATGTATTTCCTCGGCACATCGCAGGATATGTCTGTAATATTATCTGCACTATGGTGTCAGATGAAGGGTGTCATTACTTTTGTAAGGTGTATATAGAGCAGTTCTCTCGGAAGGTGGCAGTTTTCTAGATGAGCTCTCCTTTATGGCCACATATCTCACCAGCACCATCACCACTTGGCCACACAAAATAGCAAGAGCCCACACCATCTTTCAGTAAACTTTTAACCACCAGCGCCGCCGCCCTTACAAACATTTTTCAGGCAGTCTATAGATATGATATCCACAATTTTAATGACTCTTTCAACTTCCTACCCAATCATGCCATATCGACAATTATCAATAGAAAGAGAATAGGAATGCTATCAAATATCGATCACCAAGTCTTAATAAACTTTCTGTCATCATATTTTTATAGAATTTCTCTAGACTATTGCTGATAGAAATTATGATGCAGTGCAGAGAAGCGACATCACACCCAGTTGGAGCATACTAGCGGAGGCTGCTTTTTTCGACTGCGTCAAATAATTATCACTCCGTGCAATGCACTATAGTTGGATATGCAATTCACCAAACTTTATACGCCATCATTTCGTATAAATTATGTGCGAGAAAAAGCAAGAAACATGTAATATTTTTATCTTCTGGGATGGTCCTCGTTCAGGTGATTGCCTTTCAAGTGTAAGGTATATATAGCGGTGGAGCAGTCAATAACTACCAACATTCTAGTGCAATGAGTGCTCCGTGGCATGTGCATTTTTTATGTCTGCGTATGTGCACACGGCAAGTTGCGAAGGAATTTTCAAGGGATGTATCGTGACAAATCTAAAATTATCATTCAAAATTTTTTTTTCATTTTTGCGAAAACCTTATTGGTTGTCGTCAGAAAAGGGATACAAACGTTATCAAAATCTCAATTTTTTTTTGCAATTTCTATACAATTTTAATTCAAATCTCTATACACTAAAAATATAGACGGTCTACATAAAAAACGGCCAAAAAGTTATAGACAGTGGATCGAAAAGTGGACACATTTTTTTAGAATATCTACAACCTCTATTCTCTATTTTCTATAAAACGTTAGTAGAAAGTGAATTAAAAAATTGTGAGTGCGCCATCTAAAATTGGAAGGAATAAAATAGATATGAATATGTGTGTCCAAAAGAGCTTTCAGTGAAGTTGTATTTGTTTCAAAGTTTCTTCGGTGAGACTTGTTCGCTTTAGCAAGTTAAAATTGGAAAAACCTAGCTGGAGTTCATAATTTCTACATATTTTAAAGAGTTTACAATTACTTCCTTAACTCATTTTTTAAACACAGTGGGAGGCAGAGTTTACTAACTTTAGAGAGAAAGAGTAATAAAAAAATTCTGAAGAGCGCAGATGAGACACTTCTTTTTTGTAATCTTTCCCCAAAATAAACATTTTTCGCGCAATATTCACGCCGTTAGACGCAATTTAGGTGGAGGTCACGGCCTCACTCTAAGCTCCGCTCACTAATCAGCGACCTCGCCCATTATTAGTGGATTGGCTTGGCTGCTCGGCCTAACATTCTTGCAAGCTTAATGTCTCCCTGGTGCGACGCCCGGTGCGTCTAGTCTGGCGTCTGACAGCGCTTGCTAGTCGTACGAGCAGACGCGCAGCTAGTCTCGGGCGTCGTCTGCTATTTCACAAGCGTCTATCGTCGTCTGCAACGCTCGCAGGACGCGACTATCAAAGCGGAGTTCTCGCGTTCAATCATGCACGAGCCACGGTCCAGTGCAGGAGTATGTCAGTGTCTGTCGATGTGCGGTAAGAAGCGACCGAGAGGAATAAACAAATAAACAAAATAAAAATGCAATTTTTTCAGCTTTTTTTTTTTTCGCATGGCATCCGGGAGCAAGATGGTTCAGCGTCATGGCGCAAAATCTAAACACGAGCTACAAATATTCGCTTTGGCAGGCCAAGTGCGCTGCGAAACTTGAGAGCTACTTGTCTTTCGAAGCGAGATGATTACAACATACCTGCTGAAACTTCATGCGAGGCGAACGTTCGATTTTCTTTAACATAATGGATCGACAATTCTTTCCTGTGTGGATATCTACTCGGTATTAAAACCATGGTCGAAAGCACAACGGTTTCCCCATTAACAAAGCAGCCGGGTCGTTTTTTCGGGAAGCCAAATCTTTATTCGGCATCAACACGTGTAAATGGACAAATCAAGCCAGATGAAGCAAAGTTGTTGACGTGGGACGCCATGCTTAGGCCAGTCGCGCTACGAGAACAAGCACCCGCACAGCGTTTCTGAACGCGCGTACTTCCAACAATTGTTTTCTGCAAACTAGGTCGTTTAAGGAGATATTCTGAGCCGTTTTGCGCTCACCGAGGTGGCGAACGCAAAGCGACTCGCGCTCATAAATATAAACGAGCTCAACGTGAATAGCTCGTTGAGCCTCGTTCTTCAAACTCCTGCAGCCATGTTCGTTATCGTTTGAAACCAACGCGGAAATGACATCTCCGAGATGTTTTCGAAAACTCTAATTACCGTATCGAAATTATGTGCTTGTCAAGCATAAAACTATTGTCGATAAAATAACTATAATGTCTTGGAGAAACGATTTTACAAGGAACATTTCACACGTCAATCATCTATTCAACGAATGCGAGCCGAAAAACGGTGCTTAGCTACTAAGCAACTCTCGTTATGGGAGGTGTCTAGAGCAGATGTACCCCAAACCTAAATTTTGCCTAGGGCATAATTATTTGCTAAAAATATACAAATTCGTGGAAAAACCTTACAAAAATAAAACGTGTTTCATCTAGGCCAGTTAAAAAAGATTTTTTTGTCATTTCACTGTCCGTTTAAGGCATGCTGTTTATACATTATTTTTGTTTACCTTGCATGTAGCCATTTTTTTTTCTTTTAACGGTACGTTTCTTTGATACTGCAACAGCAATGTGAGTGATCTATATTAAATAGTCTTTTTTTATATAAAGGTGGACATAATCGTAAGACAAGGGTGTGCTTAGTATGACATTGTTATATGTAAGGTTCCGTGTTTTACGGGTTTATATATTTTTTTGTCTAAAACGGGCGTGTTTTTAGGGCTTGTTTTCCTCACAGCTTCGAATACGTTCAATATAAATGTATGGTGTCCGGCAAAAAAAAAATGCTGTTTCTTCAAATTACTACGAAAATAAAACCGAATTCGGACGTAGGGTTCCCGAACCTCCAGAGAACATACCCCTGGACTGAATGCCTGGAATACATCCCGGCTCCCTGATAAAAAAGAAACGAGATAAGATGTGTGGTGCTGAAGCAATAAAAACCGTAGGCTTTTCGGTTGACCAAACACAAACTAAAATTGTAAACGAAAGTTTTGTTCCCGTAAAGCTTGCATTTCTTTATTTAAGGACAGCTCAAATTCAGAGTTGATCGGTTTTCCCCGATCATCCCCAACTTAGTTTGACATCGACGCCTCGGAGCATGTACTAAATAAGAATTTCAACTAAACAACAATAAACATTGCAATGGTCCTCGAGAATATTTTTTACGACAGTCCTAAACTATCAATAAGCAGTAATTACAATTTAGGATGCGTGTAGGTTTTGTTTTATGGCTCTACAAGTTTTTTTTCTTTTTTTTCTGCCTTTGTTCGTTGGGCTACATACACAAAAAGTCCATCTCTGCTTTTCTTTACAAAATATCCTAATGTTCCCAAGAACTGTAATTGCCTGGGTATCATAGAACGCAAATAAATTAAAAGTTGTAAATTTTCCTGAAAACATTTTTTGCCAGGCAACGTCCCAGAAAGCTAGACAAGTTTGCAGAAAAGACTCTAGAGATAATTTCCGGGGTTCACCGGTATATACTGAAAACACAGAACCTATATTTATAATGTAACAAAAACGCTTCAAAAAGGCGAAGAAACTATGAAGAGTTGTAAACTAGCTACATCCAAGGACGTCTGCCACACGTCTCTCCAAATAATAATAGATAAAATTCAGTTATAAAAAATAATTAAATTTTGAGTTTTTATTTTGTGAGCTAAATTGCGCACTCATCTGTGTACAGATGAATTAATGGAGAGGCGGGTTCTGAAAGTAAGATACAGTTTTCTATCAGAAATGTATACAGCATTGGTTTAAAATTCTAAAAACTAATTAATTATCAAGAAGAAAGAAGTTAGAACAATGACTTACACAAAAAAGCTACCCTTAAAAATCGAAAACGCCAAACCAAAAGCAATACAAATATATTGCTAGCACAAAAAGTCCAAGACATTGTCTAGGTTAGGACCACAAATAATACTATGTTGATTCGGGTACTTCTTAGCACAAGCAAGTAAACACACTTTATATATACCGGGTGTTTGTTCAGACTTTACAGACTTATTTTTTTAAAGCCGTGAAAGCTTCACTAATTCGGTTTGTGCAGGTGAGTGATAAGCCAGGAGAACACATTGCCGCGTGCATTACCGAGAAAGACCGCAGTACTTCTAGAGGATTCTTGTTGACTTTTACCTCGAGAGTAAAAGATAAGCAGGCCAAAATAACCTTGCCTAGTCAGTCTCGCCCTAGATCACTCCCGAACATCCTAGGTCGAACCTTCGAGATACTGAGCGTAGTTAGATAAGAAACCGAGCTCGGCTTTGTCGACTCACCTCGACTCTCCCGACGACGAACTAGGCACATTCACTCTCGCGCTAGACAACTCTCAAGTCGACGCCCCGTCCCTCGCTGCTACCGCCATCGACGCTCGCGGCAGCTTTCTTGACGTGTGTTTTTACAGCAACAGCTGTTAGTGGCTCGTTCCCCGGCTTCGGGACGGCGTGAGCGTGAACGAAAAGTTTCCCCACTGAATTTGGCGGGAAAATTAATGTCACGTGTCCTGACGTCACGGGACCTACAGACAAATTCAGGTTTCCCGTTAAATTGAGAGACAAAATTCACGTCACGTGACCCCATGCACCAATTCAGTTTTCCCGCTAAATTTAGAGGAAAAAATAATGTCACGTGATCCATACATCAATTCAGTTTCCTTGCTAAATTTGGCGGAAAAATTGATATCACATAACCCGAAGTCACGGGACCTACAGAAAAATTCTGGTTCCCCGCTAAATTTAGCGAAACATTGACGTCAAGTGACTTATGCAATTAAGTTTCCCTGCTAAATTTAGCGGAAAAATGGACGTCACGTGACCTATGCGCCAATTCAGTCACGCGCTATATTTGGCGCGAAAACACATGACGACTTTGCTGCCGAGGTCTAAACGCATCACGTCGTGTACTCGTCGCGCATTTTATTTACTTTTACTTGTGTGACAAGTTTGCTGATTAAATCTTTAGTTTACATTTGCGCTCGTCGAGCATTTTTCATCCGCGATATTTCTGGTAGAGGCGAGGGAAAAAGTTATATGTCCTTTCCTCGTGCTCCCCGAGGAGCCGCCGGACCAGATCGATTTCATGCCCGGAGAACTTCCATTTGTGGAGCCAGCAGGGGCTCCAGCAAGCCACCGTAATCAAGGCCAGCCGCCGGAATTTTATTTATTGTTGACACAACCAAGGAAGAAATCGAGAGACCCCGGAGGTGTTTTCCCAGGACAAGCCGACCGAGGCCCCTGCTGCTGCGTCGCACGTCGTGTTCCTGCCCGTCGCACATCGTAAGGCGGCGCCCTACCACAGCGAAGCCTACGAAGGCGTCGACGACTGGATGTAGCAGCACGGACGAGTTTCCGGTCACAACGCGTGGACGCCGGAGAAATGCCTGCAGAACGTCTGCTTCTCTTTTGAGGGAACGGCACGTTCCCTCGAGAGAAAGGAAACGTGCTTTCAGTGAGGGCTAGGTTGGACGAAAACCACGAGGCGACGGTCACCACCTGGGAAGCACGCAAGAATGAGCCCCGCCGACCGTTTGCGATGCTGCAACGGAGAGAATGGGCTGAGGAGCTGGTTTAGCAAGGATTCAAGACAGTGTTGGGACCGAGGAGCTCTCCAGGAAGGATCAGGCAGGGCCAGGCCAGGACAGGGACCGAAGCACGACTCCAGGCGGGAACATCAGGACACGGGAAAGTATCTCACGATAAGCGCCGTTTAGTACATTTGTACGGACGTATTTACATCGTCCGAGAGCACACAATCGCAGCTTCCTGCTGCTTCATTTAAAGGGTCACTTCGCCCCGCCTCCCCAATAGAGAGTCTCTGCACTAATGTTCGCAGCCAATGGTAGCGAAGCGTTCGTTCCCGGAGTCTGAGCCTCGCCCAGGCCTCTTTCCCTTGCACTCATGCCCATCTCGGAACAGCAGACGTACCTGAAGATGGCGCCACGTCGCTCTTGGGCCGCCACAGTTGTCGTCGAGTCTGGACTCCAGAATAGAAGGCTTCCGAAGGCGAGGTATATTCTGGCTGATCCCTCAAACGTTATTCGCCGCGGTAGAGTCTTAACTCGATGACTCTGTCAGAGGGAAGAGGCCGGCTGAAGCTCTTGACCAGGTGTCGCGCCGTCAACGCTGCGCCGGGTGATGTTCCCAGTCGTTAGTGGCTCCGACGGCCGGTCGCAGTCTCTCACTGGATGACATACCGCCACCTGGGGGTGGGAGGATGAGAGAGGAAGGAACGTGACCTCCAGAAAGGCCTATCACAACAGCCCCAACAAGAGCATTGTCAGCTTCGCTGAGGAGCGTAATTCGTCTCAGCAGCCGAGCGGATACAGAAGCTCCTGAAGAGAAGAAACTGAAAAACCTCATGCGGGAGGTCAAAAAAAAAACATCTTTGGGGGTGTTGTGCGCAGTACACCTACAACCGTAAAACAAGTCGTCACGGAGGCCGCGGACATCGAACGTGCCCTCTAGGCAGGAGCCTCGCACTACCAGCGACTACCTGGCGTCGCTGCATCATCGTAGTCAAGCTGCTACTTGGGCTCCTGTACATCGGACATTAGCGATATCATCCGGACACGTCGTCCGAGAGGAGCTCGAAAGATGCTCCCCGCCGCTCAGCACCCGGCCTCACTTTAATTTGCCAAAATCATACGCGACGAGATCCAGCGGACTTTGCAGCCGGAAGATCCCGTCACCGTGGCAGCCCCGGAGGAGCCGACGTTGACCAACGCCGTCATTACCCGACGACCGCCACCGGTTGCCCGCCAGAAGCCGGCGCCATCTTGACACGAAAAGCCGGTTCCCCAGTACGGACGACGCCAGAAGGAACGACCCCAGTACGTCCGCCAAGAGAAGTGGGCACGAAGGAAGACGGACGTCTGGTGAATGTCTGACCGACGTCCGCTATTACACCACTGCAGGGAAGCGGATCAGAACACGGAGTTTTGGTACACCGCGTTTGCCCCTCCGCTAAGCCCTCCGCAACTGAAAAGCCGCTACTGCGCCAGCGCGCCCATTGCCTTGACTGTTGAGTTCAGGGTAATGTAGCGGGTTGCGGAGAGAGTTCCGAGACGGCAAAAACGATCTAGGAAAACTCTTATGCGAAGCGCCAGTTAGTCTGCTTCTCTCGCAGGGGTTGGGGTGACGTCAAACGCCGAGGTCTGCCCACTATCCTTCTACACAAGCGAATCGGAGCTAGGCGTTCCGATGTCATCTCAATTCCTGCGAAAGAAGCAGAGGAACCTGAGCTCCGCATTGATTGACGATACCCCTACCGGCAACTTGGGCTGCACGGGTTCCACCCGAACGACCCGCGCCCACAGTACGGTGAGCGCCCATGAGACATCAACGAGTATATTGGCCGTCTACCATCTCCTGCGCCTGCTTCGCCCCTGGGAGCTCGCCCGCCTTCACCGTAACACCCTGCACCGCCTTTTCGTAGGTGCCACCGGGAATGCCTGTCTAATCTGCCTCGCCAGGAATACCGGGAGGGGGTATAGACCTCTTTCGAAAGTCACGTGTTGATTATTAGAATATCGGAACCACTGCACAATGGCGGAAGAACTGACACCATAGAACGTGCAACTCATTCTATAAGATAGCGAACGTCGAAGCGCAGCCAACGCTAGCAGCGGACGAGCCAATCAAACAGCGTCGAAAGTGCAAAGTTACTGCGCACATCACCTTTTTTGTGGATGTGCTTTCGACTTCTAATCTAGCGAAACGCATAAAGTGTGCCGTGACGTTGCGATTTTAGTCCGCCATTGTGCAGGGGTTCAACAGCTGCAGGCAGAGGGCGGTCTTTCGAAACGGGTCTACTGCCGAGGACAAACGACGCAAATATCCGTCACAAACGTCTGAAAGCTCCCACACTAGCGACGCGACGTATCTGAACGGCGCTCCTGCGACGGTGTCGAATAACCTCGACGGCCACAAAAAGACGGCACTCATTGACACCGGAGCAGACTATTACGTTTTGAATGGGAAGCTCTCTCGCCGCCTTCGGAAAGTCATGACGCCGTGGGATATGGTTCAGGCCTCTAGAAGGCTATTCGCCTCCGTGAGGACTTCAACTACAAGGTACTCCCCGATTCAACCTTACCATCAGGACACCGCCAACAGCGAACCGAAGTAGTGCACGTCGTTCGTCTTAAGACGTACTATACGGTTGATAGGACTGATAATTATTTATGGATCAGACGGCCCCGTAGTTTACTGTTGCTTGTTACTTGGTTTAGTTTTGCGTTAATTTGTTTAAAGTTGCAACAGGGCGATGCAGTTTTAAGGAGGGGGGGAGGATAATGCTGCGTGCACTACCGAGAAAGAACGCGGTACTTCTAGAAGATTCGTATTTCGTTTTACCCTGAGTGTAAAATATAAGAACGCCAGAATTACCTTGCCAAGTCAGTCTCGCCCTAGCTCACTAACAAACATTCTAGGTCGAACCTTCGAGTAACCAAGTGTAGTAGATCATGAATTGATTGACAAAGAGTATGTTGGGTCGAACCGAGATTGAAAAAAAGAATAAACAAGACGAGGACAACATAACTACATTTTTCAACTAGCAACAGACATATAGGAATTCCCAAAGCAAACAACCGATTAATAAAGACTGAAAAAAGGAACAAGTAAGAGGAAGATGTCACGACCACCTTTCAGCTAGCAAGAGACATGTGGGAAGTCCAAAAGCAAGCAATCGATAAGGAGTTCAGCACGTCTTTGTCGACGGACTTCAACTCTCCCGACGACGAGGCACATTGACTCTCGCGATATCCAGCTGTCACGCCGAAGCCCCGCCGCTCGTTGCTGCTGCCGTCGACGATCGCTGTTGCTTTCTCGACGTCTGTTTCTTATTTCGTTTCTGTCAAAACTTCGCCGATAAAACCTTTCTTTTCAGTTTCAGCCCGTCGAGCTTTTTCCATTCGTTTGTGCCGACCATGCTGATCTTACGATAAGGCAGTGAGTTAAACAAATATTGTCATTTAACTTTCCAAAAAGTTAGAAAAACATATTGTTTCTATTAGAAACATGTTGAGCCACATCGAAAACCCCTCAATCTTTAAATTTTAGAAGAAAAAGATTTGATCGTGTGGAAAGGGCGGCGGAGATTGTGAACGGGCACAACTCTGTTTGTGGGAAAACGCGAATGATAAAACACGTGATTACCAGACTCAATTAAATTACCAGACTCAATAGTAACAATATCGGATATCGCAAAATTTAGAGAAAGCACTTGCCACCTTTTACGGCCTGTAGTCCACTTGTGTTTCATCTTTTGTTCGTTTTTCCCCTTTTTGTTTGTATTGTGTACCTGAATTGTACAAAGACTGCCTGCCCCCCTTATGTAAAGCCCCACGTGGGCATTTAAGGGATTAATAAATAAATGAAATAAATAAAATGAAACCGAGCGAGTGCGTTCTCGCAGAGGCACCCTTGAGCCTCTTGCACGAATTGTGATTTTAGCGCGACACTACGCTATACAGTCGCTTCGAAATATTTCTAAAATTTATTTATTAAGCGGTTTCCGGTGACGCTCAACAACTTTCTATCCTAGAAAGTGGGAAGGGCTTTTGCGGCTTTAGCACCATAAGCCACTCCCCCTCCCCTCTTTGGCTACGCCATTGGGGTGTTGTACTTTGTTGCTTCGAAGTCAAATGTCCTATCATTCCAGGGTAGCACTTTAGTTTCTACTTTGCTCACGAAGTAGTTCGATTAATTTCCCTGGGCGTCGCTAGAAGGGGTGACGTTACGGATGTTTCTGCCCCGGCCAATGGCGGGGTGGCGAAGGAAGGAATAATAGGATGGGGATATCCCAGGCAGCACATTATCATGGGTATACTGGGAACGATCGGTATATCCTAGAACGACGAGTGCGGCATATGACCAGTCATGGCCAGCAACGGGAAATTTTGTGATTCATAAACCGGGAAATCCCAGTGACTGACAGTGGGCGAGATTATCCGGATACCCACCGCATTCATCGACCATATTACAACGTCAAAACCAATAATCGGTATCCGCCGTCTATCCTCCGATTTGTTGGCCACGCTGTTGCAACAGATTTCAATAACTAGCAGCCACCGTCTATGGGACCGAAGCGCTCATATTTTGCCGCTGATTGCAGCGCCATTCCAGCCCCTGGCGAGACGCTCCGAGCCTAGTGGTTACCGTTTTTTTCGCCCCGCTCCGCCGCTATACGAGGTCCGCTACGCGAGTCAATCAAATAAATAGCGATAGAGAAGAAATACATGTCCGGCACGCACAATAATCTTGCGTGGTTGATTGCACTTACAACACCCGAGATTGGTGTAGTCAGTCCTTGAAATTCTGCCGCTTCCCTGAAAACCTCGTGCGAGGCTCAAAATGCCTCGTACAAGTTTTCCCCACGAAGCCCGGACCACGGAGTGCTCCCACAAAAGTAACCTCTCGTTCGATGGAGCATCAATTTGGCCTAGATACGCCGAAAACACGAGATGGAAGCGATGTCAGAACAAAACAAGTATGAATACCGAACGCGGAAAAATAATTTGGCAGTGCCTGTGTGACGGAATATTCGATTACGTGCGCGCATCTGTCCCTTCCCTTGTGGCGTTTGACGGGGCCTCAATCGCGATGTTGGAGCCTCTTCGGGTTGAATATTTGAACAATACTTGCTGGCAGGATGGAAGCGCAGGAAGAAGCTTTAGTTGCCCTGCCTCAGACTCTGAAAGTAATTCGTTACAGGTAACCAAGTACTTCAAATCCGTTAACTTTTTCAAGTAATTTCGTATTTGCCCCGTTACTTTTTTACGGAAGTAATTTGTAATGTAATTTCGTCACCAATATTGGTAGCGCATTACTTTAATTACTCGTTACTTTTTAAAAACATGAACACAATACAAAATCTAGAGCAAAAGAGCAGGCAATTCGGCTGTACAACACTAGAGCGCACGACACTTGAGCGCCGACATTAGAGCGCCGACAGCTAGAGCGCCACGACGTTAGCGCGCGCGACACTAGAGCGCCGCGACGTTAGAGCGCGCGACACTAGAGCGCCGCGACGTTAGAGCGCGCGACTCGAAAGCGCCGCGACGTTAGCGCGCGCGACTCAAGAGCGCCGCGACGTTAGCGCGCGCGACTCGAGAGCGTGTTCGTAGAGCGCCCGTCACGAGAGCGCACAACCAGGGGCTCTAATCTGGACACTTGCCGAAAAAGTCGGCGAGAAATTCGGCGGCTATGATTGGCCGGCGCCAAGGTCAAGTGTGGCGTTGGCCAATCGCGGCCGCCAGATTTCTCGCCGACGTTTTCGCCAAGTGTCCAGCTTAATTTTAGGGCCCCAGTTCAGCGCGAGTGGCGCGACCGGACCGACTACTTGTTCGGGCATCGCGTGTTTTATGTAAAATTGGCAGGGATTTATGCCGCGGAATTTAGCAATGACATTGCGAAATGAGTCGACGAAATGTTTCCGTGTGACAAGCCAAACAGTGTTAGAAAAAGCTAAAAGAAAAAAAAGAATATCTGTAGCGTGCATTTTTTTCCCTAATTTTTTAACTTTTTTCTAACGTTTTCTATATCAAAGCACTAATGAAGGCTTCATTAGTTCTTTGATTTTGTATATCACAGATTTGCAGGGGAGGTTGTCCTGTATCAGTCAAAAGGCTGGAAAAATCTGCATCCGATAAAATAGCGCTGAGCTTTCCTTCGATGAGTTTTTTACTGATACTTTTTTAGCGGTGGTCTTTCTTCATTACGGACATGGACGTCAGAATACCATTTAAACTTACGCGAGGGACGTCTAAATAGCCACCAAATAGATCGGAGCCTAAATGCCTGTCAGGAATAGACCAAATTTGGCAAAAAGTAAACTATTCATAGACTAACGTTGTTGAGTCTGTTTCCTATTATAAATACTTAGGTGTTCACGTCGACTAGCATCTCTTCATGCACTGCTGTGCATGTTTTTTATTTTTATTTTTTTGTGTGTTTCATATGTGATGTACTTATCCTCCCTTTGTGTAATGTCCTTCCCAGAAGGACCTTTAAGGTATTTGAATAAATAAATAAATAAATAAATATCCGAGATGCGCACCGCAGCAATGTGAAGAAATCTTAGACTCGCTGCTCCAATCAGCTGCAACCTTTCCCGGTACCTATATGCCCCAACCCACTCCCCTGCTTCCTTTTCTCTCCGATGTCAGTAAACAATTGGTTAGAAAGAGTCGTACCCGTCTTATTTTTATGTTTTATTAAAGGCATATTCAATGAATCAAAAATCACCAATGCTTCAATCCGATGAGTCGCACAATTTTGTTCTGTTTGTGGAGCCGCGGGTACACCACACATTTTTCGGTGTTTGCTCAAATGGGGTGCGCTCTCGTGTCGCGCGCTCAACTGGTTGTGCGCTCTCGTGTCGCGCGCTCAACTGGTCGTGCGCTCTCGTGTCGCGCGCTCAACTGGTCATGCGCTCTCGTGTCGTGCGCTCTAGTGTCAAGCGCGCTACTGTCGCAGCGCCCTCGTGTCGCGCGCTCAACTGGCTGTGCGCTCGTGTCGCGCGCTCAACTGGTCGTGCGCTCTCGTGTCGTGCGCTCTAGTGTCAAGCGCGCTACTGTCGCAGCGCTCCCGTGTCGCGCGCTCAACTGGTTGTGCGCTCTCGTGTCTCGCGCGCTCAACTGGTCATGCGCTCTCGTGTCGTGCGCTCTAGTGTCAAGCGCGCTACTGTCGCAGCGCTCTCGTGTCGCGGGCTCTAACTGGTTGTGCGCTCTCGTGTCGCGCGCTCAACTGGTCGTGCGCTCTCGTGTCGCGCGCTCAACTGGTCATGCGCTCTCGTGTCGTGCGCTCTAGTGTCAAGCGCGCTACTGTCGCAGCGCCCTCGTGTCGCGCGCTCTAACGTCGGCGCTCTAGTGTCGCGCGCTCTAAAGGCGCTCTCCCGG
>JAZHYW010024908.1:0-142783 GCA_037355805.1 Ixodes ricinus | reverse complement strand
CAATTTAATCACTTTCCACTGCATGCAATGTTCATCCAAGGTTCCACTGGTTCAGCCGCATCTGTCCATAGGGAGGGCTGGCGGAGCAGCGAGCGCCAGAGCGGATGCGCCTCAAGAGGGCGCAAGGCATTCTAGGAAGTTTACCAACCGATTTCGATCTAGCAACGTTGCTTGAGGCTGACGGAGGGAGAAGTTGAAGACATTACCAAGAAGAGAATATAAGAGATCTGTACGTTCAAGACGTCAATACAACACGACGCACAAATTAGATACAATGCCCGCTTAAGAGTTTATCTCGGAGTGTAGTCCATTCAATCTCTAGTCACTGGTTTGGCTCTAAAGCCTTTTGATGGCAGAAATTTAATGAAGGTGCTCATGGGTCGCCGCTTTGGACTGGTCATTTGCTGTGCTCACACTGTCGAGACTGATACAAATTAAGAAAGAATAAACCGATCTCACCGCCACCATAACCTTAGTTCACCTGTGGCAATCGGCAGTGCACAAGATGGTTTGTGCTCTCTCCAAGAGCAGAGCTCCAAAGAAGTTGTTGCACGTGCAGAAAGACTAAAGTTCCTTCAATGCATTGCAGCTGCGGTGGCGTAGCCCAAGTGGCCGGTGACGTCGGTAGCCAAAGTGGCCGGTGACCTTCGAAGAATCTATTCTCATCTGCCGTCGACGTGCGAAAGTGACGGCGCCCGCCGAAATACAATTCTTGGATTCGCCATTAGTTCGTCAAAAGTGAAACTGCTTTTCTGAGCCACCATGTGGTAGTGAATTCTGAAGTAGCAGTGACGTCAGATTGATGCCAAGCTCCGATTGGCTGATTGAAAGGATAATGGGTAGGCATCAATGCTGGATGCTTCAAGGTCTACCCACAATTTTTTTCCAATCAGCCAATAAGAGCTCGGTGTTCCGACACCATCGCAACCACTGTACAAGAAGCAGACGAACTTGTGCAGCAGACGAACTTGTGCTCCCTATTAGCACTTGCAGTCTACACGGCGGGTGTAGAAGCCGGTGCAAAAACAACGAAGGAACGAAGCGCAGGACTCACGTCGTCGACCATCCCCATGGCCGCCCCCACCTTGTGGGCATGGCGCTGAATGAGCCGGATGTCGTGAGAATTGCGCACGCCGGCCCTGAAGAGGTCTTCGATCGACATGACCCAGGCGTTGTCCGGGGTCAGACCTTGCTTGCCCAGGAGCGCGGCATACCTCCGCACGAGGCCCGGGTGGACGTCCGCGCTCACCAGGAACATGACCCAGCTCGCGAACGTCGACGCACCGCCGTCTAGAAACCGGCGTCCATAGAGAAGAAAAGACGCCTTAATTCAATCGAGCCAGTTCGAATCCAACCACGGTGCAAGACTTTGTTTAGGTGTGACTACGCGGCGATGTGAACGCTGCGACGCAATCAACCAGATAAAGTTTTATTGGCGCACGCCTGACCAGTCTACTATTCCAACAGTGTCCCCGCTAACTAAACAAAAAAAATGAAAAAAATAAAAAATAATCTTTTGTTGCCATGAGCAGGGCGCACGCAGTTTCCGTTCGGCGCATTTGCTCTGACCACGACAAACGCCGATTCAAATGCCGCGACGATCTCTCCGTTTCTACGCATTCATAAAACTGTTCTAGCCACCGTCACGGAACGAAACTAGGGTCAACGACGAAGCCGTGTTTCAGAAACATGCGTAGCACAAGTGCCAAGCTCTACATGATATGGCACACCTGCAAGATGACTTTAAAAATTGGCATGTCCCCCATAGAGAAGCCTGGGAAACCAGGCACACATCAGGCTGCCATTAGCCGCTCACAGAAGAGTCCTCTGGTGGCGCAGCTTGCAACCTATAGTCGGTGACAGGTCAAGAACGAAGTGGAAGCTCCTCCCACCTCTTTCCACTTTAGTAGAGCGAACGCGAGAGGAGGGGACCCTTTTTCCAACGTTCGCTCCGCTGAAGTGGAAAGGGGTGGAAGGAGCTTCCACTCGTTCTTGACCTGTCACCGGCTATAGGCAAGGAGATGCCTTTATCTGGCAGCTGCAACAAGCACGGTGTGTGCACCTACATTAATCTAGGGTCCTTCGTTTTTGGGTGAAACCCGACATTTCCTGGTATTTACACCCCGAACGAGCTTCTTCAAAATCAGGCTTAATTTTTTCGTTTTCCAAGCTACACTTTCCAACAATATCTTCCAGGAAACAAAAGGTTAGTAAGACCTCAGAAATGAACCTAGATTTTGTTGGCTTGAGTGAACTGCCATGACATAAATCGAGCACCAACATGTCGCTTTTATGTCTATACTAGACACCTCTCAAAAGTGTGCCCCCTGTTGGAAGCTGTGGAATTCCTTCACAATGATGGAAACAAAATACATCGCCAATGTTGGAACCCTAGAAACTCTACCAATGCCACTTCATTTTAAGCTTATGTACAGAGTGTCACAAAAGAAAATTTACAGGGTTTTTATTTCCGCAAAAATAAACTAGGCATCGCCAAACGCTCATTCTCCGCCCAAAGGTAGCCCTAGAGGTCACAACCAGATGCCAAAGTTTCAGCTGATCCGATAACTTAATCAAAACTTATTAGTGATTTTCTGAAAATTTCAATGGGAAAATGGCAGCCGACGGAGTTTTCGAATACATGGGGCTCTATGGCACCAGAAACCGAAAACAGGCAAAAATGAGCTCCATTTTCCCATTGAAATTTTCAGAAAATCATTTATAACTTTTGATTAAGTTATCGGATCGGGCTGAAACTTTGGCATCTGGTTGTGACCTCTTGAGCTACCTTCGGGCGGAGAATGAGCGTTCGGCGATGCCTAGTTTATTTTGCGGTAAAAAAACCCTGTACATTTTTTTGTGACACCCTGTAGTTTTAGAATCTCACTTTCTGAGGTGTCACTTGTTCGGCCATTGTGCAGTGCTCCAAACCTTTTAACAATGAGCATGTGACTTCCGAAATGGGTCTATTGTGAAGTATTGATCCTTTGCCTCTGCCTTTTTTCTTTCCTTTATCCTGAATCGTGTTGCCCCCTTCCTGCAATTTCCATTCAACGGGAAGGGCACCCTGCAGAAAGAGCTTTTCTTGAGGTTGCAGGGTTATTGAGGCCGAACTCACAGTTTTCTTCTTCTTTTTTATAGCCAAGGCCTCCAACATCTCCCTTGCAAGCTGGTTTTTATGGTGCCCTATGATGCATGCTTGCTCAAGCTTTGCTTTGCATTTGCAAGTTCGACAACGGGCAGCGAGGTGTCCTGGTCCTGCGAGGTTTTTCAGGTTGGCTGCATGTTCACATGAATGGTCGTATACGCAGCGCCCAGCTTGTTCATGACAGCAGCGCCTACATGTCAACGGTACGTTGTAAACGACTCCCCTTTGGCACGGAACATAGTTTGTTCCGTGCCTGGTGTCACACTAATCTTTCTTGCCGGCTTGTGCCCAATTTATCTTGCGGCATAAGGAATAGGCCTTATTGGGTGCCGAGCACACAACTTGAACGTTCTGCCGGTTTGCTATCTATTTCAATTTGCGGGTGACATCATGAATATACGGGAACACTGCAAAGGGTTTCTTGGATTTTCTTGCTGGTTCTTCACTGTGGTTCTTCACTGTGGACATTGTTCCTCTTGACAGTGAGACATTTTTTTCATAAATGGAGGCCAGTAAGGGTGATACCCAACATTGTGAAGTTGGGAAATTTGAGTATCAAAGCTTTGTTGGACATGATGTGGGCAGGTCTTTAAGCTCGCGGAGAGGGCTGCGATGGCCACTCCTTGCTTAACCTTTTTTGAATGGTCGGATTCATAGGGAAGAAAGCCTTTCCCTGATCATGCTTGGTATTGCCAACAGATGTGCCCTGCTTGGAATTCCAATGCCAAGCCAAGAAACCGAATTGATTTATCCACTGGAGTCTCATGGGTGAAGGTGAGGCCCATGTAGCTTCTTTGGAATTGTGTCAAGGTGGTTTCAAGGCAACTATCGGCTTGGTCGTCAAGTTCTGTGGTGCACAAAATAAGAAAATCGTCCACGTACCTAAAAATAACCCCCATGTGTGCATCTTTTATGGTTTCCTGGATGGCTTTCCACACTTTGCAAGAAAGATTTCGGATAGATGCGGAGCCACTTGGGAGCCAATGCAAATGCCACTCCTTTGCACATACTGGTGATCTTGATGGGCCCCTACTGTCACAGACAGGTAGGATCTTAAGATTTCCAACATGGTGCCTAAGCTCATGCCTGCGGTGTTTTGGGATTTGGTGAGCCCTTGTTCCTCAACAGTGGCTTGGAGAACATGTATGAGTCTTGCATGAATACATGTCCTCCACATGAATAGGAAGACCAGAGGCGACGAGGTGCCCTGGATCTTGAAGGAAGGATATAATGTGTTGAGAGTTTGGTATCCGGAAAGGGTCTTCAATCTGTACGTTGGAGATTTGTTGGGCCAAAAACTTCAACACGCATGCCTGCCATGGGGTTCTTTCTGATACAATGGCCCAGAAGGAAGCTCCATCTTTTTGAGTTTTAGCTGAAAAGAACACCGATAGTAGGTCATTTTTTGCGGCTCTGATCTTGGTGTTGAGACCTGGCTGTTGGGCTTCGTCTAGCAAGCCGAGGATGGCTCGGTTTGCTGCTTGGGTTTGTTTTTTGCCAACAGGGGTGAAATCCCTCGTCATGGCCTTGTGGGCTTTCTCCTCATATGTATCAGGTGCTAGAACTATGAATCCTCCTTGCTTGACCAAGAAACATAGCTTTAGTTGTTTGCTCCGCAGTTCTCGTATAATGGGTCCAAAGTTCACTTTTGCCTGGGCCTGGTTGTTTAGGCAAGCAAAGACTTGAAGTCCCTCATCAATGATTTGTGGTACTCGTTGTTGTGGGGCTTTTGCGGCTATTTGGTGGACGAGAGTTAGCTTGTCTACAGCCTCAAGCTTCGGTGCTATGGCATATTTTGGTCTTTTTTCAAGCACCTGTTTTGCTCTGGCTAACATAGGAACATTCCCTATCACCTGGAGCGGAGTTCTTTTCACAGTTGTCATAGTTTCACAGCTGGATACTCACCATTTTTTCAAAATGTTGGGTATCCAAGACCCTTATTGGCCTTCATCTGTGAAGAAATATGCCGCACTTTCAAAAGGAACGATGTCCATAGAGAAGAACCAGCAAGAAAATCCAAGACGCCCTTTGCAGTGGTCCCATATATTCATGGGGTAACCCACAAATTGAAAAAGATGGCGAACCGGCAGAACGTTTAAGTTTTGTGCTCGGCACCCAATAAGGCCTATTCCTTATGCCGCAAGATTGATCGGGCACAAAACGACAAGGAAGATCAGTGTGAAACCAGGCACAGAACAAACTATGTTCCATGCCAAAGGGGAGTCGTTTAGTTCAACATACAGTTGACATGTGGGCACCTCGTTGCCCATTTCCAAACTTGCAAATGCAAAGCAAAGCTTGAGCAAGCACACATCATAGGACACCATAAAAACCAGCTTGCAAGAGAGATGTTAGAGGCCTTGGCGACAGAAAAAGAAGAAGAAAACTGTGTGAGCTCCGCCTCAAAGGGGGCAACATGAATCAGGATAAAGGAAAGAAAAAAGCAGAGGCAAAAGGACATGCAATGGGATACGCATAAGAACTAGTAGAAAAGGAGGACAATTTATTAAAATAGTTGGTGGTCCAACGTGGTGCCACTAAATAAGCTGCGCTTCAGAGTAACGACACTTGGCCATATTGTGTCTTAAAATCATGGTTGCCAGTTATCTGAAGCTTTATCCGAAATCACAGGAAACGCGTTTCTGTCCTCCACAATTGTTTAAACAGTTCGCAACAGAGCAAAGCAATATTACATTACCTTCCTAAGACCGAATCTAATGCTGAGGAAGTTGCACTTTTGAATCATGACGATCGGCAAGTTGCGTCTGCTCTGCATACAAACCAAAATGGCGGCGCCCACAACAATGTCGGGGAACGGAGTGCTCTAGTGCCACTAAATAAGCTACGCTTCAGAGTAACGACACTTGGCCATATTGTGGCTTAAAATCATGGCTGCCAGTTATCTGAAGCTTCTATCTGAAGCCACAGGAACCGCTTTTCCGTCCTCCACAAATGTTTAAACAGTCCGCGACAGAGAAAAGCAATTTTACATGAGCTTCCTAACACCGAACCGAATGCTGAGGAAGTCGCACTTTTGAATCATGACGATCGGCAGTTGCGTCTGCTCTGCACAAGCCCCAATATGGCGGTGCCCACAACAATGGGGTGAACGGAGGCCGATACTCTAAGCGCAGCTCATTTAGTGACTCTAGAGTGCCGACACCCTAAGCGCAGCTCATTTAGTGGCTCTAGTCCAGCGGTCAGTTGTCTTTTCTTTTTCTCCTTCCTTCCCGTGACACCCAATTTTAACCCCCCCCCCCCCCCCTCTTCATTTTTTATTATAAAACCCGAAAATGAAGGATTCTAAATCTATCTTACACCATGAGCCTCATTGAGACGCACAACATTTTGTGTGTCTTAGCCTCTCTTTTGTCGCTTTTAATCAAAGCTGGTTCACACATTTGTGTTTGACTGCAAATGAGTGCGTAGCAACTACTTGCAACTGTCTACAATGATAGGGGGGGGGATCGGTGGCCGAGTGGGCTAGCAGACACCAGCTCGGAGCACGTGGAGCAAAGCTCGCGCTGCAGAACCCAGGCATCCTGGGTTCAATCCCCACCTCTGCCCGTTTCCATCTGGACGAGCATCGTACAGTCTAAGCTTGTTATAACAGACCTTGATTTTGACCAAGACTTCAGTCTGTTGTAAAAGGAGCATGTTGTATGCAGATATGAAGTTGAGTGAATGGTATGTAGAGGAGAAGCAGCCGAACTTCACAGATCTGTATGTTATATCCAAACGTCTGTTGTAACCAGGTCTGTTGTAATGAGCTTAGACTGTACCAGCGTGTGGTCGTGTACCACTACTGTATGGTGCACGTTAAAGACCCCAGGCTAGCGGTTGTACTGCACTGGCTAAATCTCTAATCTACAGCGAGTGACTCGTCGCAACTTTGACATGGCCGACCAACTACACGCTGTCTAAATATCCACAAAACCCTAATTAATTAATCTACAACGAGAGAACAAACAAGCGCCATCTACCAGGTGGTCTTGGAATGCTTCCGGTTTGTGCATACTTCCTCATTTTTTTCATGCCTCATTCGTTCACCTAGGCCTTGGAATAAGTCAGACAATGTTATATTAATTAGGGTTCTGTCTTTTGGGGGTTTTAAAATTTCTTTAAATTCTGGGATTTTTTCCTCTTTTTCAAAGGCGGCGTTTTTAGGCGATCATTTTCAGTGCCAGGCAAGAAATCTGGGTTTATCGGGACCAAGTTTATGAAACTAGTGCATGTCTATATATTTGTAACCCCTAATGATTCCCTCCCCCTTCCTTGTGTCCTCTTTTCTTTCCGGGTTCCACGGAACATCCGGTGAAGGGATGTGGTTCCCAAAGAAAAAGCAACGTCAAAGACAGTATAGTAGGAGACATGTTCAGGGTCACAAAAAGAATGCTGCCGATAAAAGTTTCTTCCCTTGAAAGTAGGGTTTTTCCCATTTAGGGGCAGCTACGATCCGGAGATTTTCGGTTTTCCTTGATTCTGAAAAAAACCACTTTGGGGGTAATTTGTCGGGGTTTGTCGATATTTACCGAAAACACGGACCCTAGCTATAATCAACCATTTCTCACAGAATGCGCATAAATTCACTTTCGCGAGATACTGCGAAACCTTCAGGCTATTCGTTCTAGTCAAAAGGTGCACTAAAGACGTTTCTGAGATCGTCTGCTCTTGGTGATAACTCATTTTACGGGATCTTGGCAACCCAGAAATAGAAAAATTATGGTCGTGCGACGTCCATTTCCCCACTAAAATGTGATCGAAGTTAGTGCCACGCCGCTTTTGAGCGGAAAAATCTGGAGCACAGAATTCAGCTGAGGCGCCGGCGGCGTGATGACGGGCGCGCATCAGTCAATCGCGAGTGGACACGCCACCGACGCCTCCGCTGGATTCTGTGCTCCATATTTTTCCGCTCAGAAAGGGGCGTGGCACAAACCTCTATCACATTTTTAGTAGGAAAACAGATGTCGCACGAGCATAATTTTTGGATTTTTAGGATGCTTGGATCTTGTGCGATAAGTTATCCCCAAGAACAGATGATATCAGAAACGTCTTTAGTGCACCTTTAAGTCCAGATGCAGCCAAGGCCATAAGGTAATGGGACCAATCAAGCAGCATCAAAAGCGGAAATCACTCGGCCTTTTCTGTTTATGATTGGTTCGGCGATGATAGAACATGCACAGAAACACGACGAACACCGTGATGGTGCGCTTTCGACGCCGTCCGTTTGGTCCTGTCAGCTCGTTACGGTTAAACTAAGTATAGAGTCATGTGCAGATTGGAAGTGATAACAGACGATGCCAAGCTGCCAGTATTCGCGTCTCCAGCTCGACGTTCGCCCTCCCGCGGCGGAAACGAGAAGCGCTCTAGTGAGGGTCTCCCGATTCTCCTGCTCAGCGGGCACGGCAGAACTGCTCGCGATCATGGCTTGCGAAATGTCATTTCCAAATGCAAACAACACTCTTCACTGTCCCAACATAGTGCTGCAGCCGGTATGGCATGGTACCTTACTGGAGAGTCTTAGTATTGCACATAGAAACAAACGAAAGCACTGTGCGTTTGCGTTAGAGTTGCGTGCCCTACGTTGTGCGTGCGCCTCATCGCCATGCACCATCCAAGTACGCAATTTTGGGCTCCGCGCATGCGCAGTGTGGAACACGCAAAGCTAACGCAAACACAGGCGCTTGTGTTCGCTCGTATATGCAATACTAAAACTCGCTACTGTTTCACCGGCTTCCAACACCAACGAAACGTGCTGCAGTGAGCAGACGTGCAAATAGGTAGGCGTTCCTTCGAACTGGAAAGGCTGAGATTGGCAAAACGATGGAGCGTAAAAATGAAAGTAACTAAATGTTATGAAAAAATTGGTAATTTAAAAAAAAAAATGTTTTACTTTTGTTTTTATTTTTACTTTTGGGCATTTGGTCTGGAAGGATATTGGCGGCGACTTAGGACGTTTTGTTGATTGTCGAAAGTCACGACTTTGATAGCAAAATATACTTTACCCACAATTAATGTAATTTTACATGGATTTCTCACATTAGCTAGAATGTTTTTATTGATTTTATACTATTTTTATTTTATTACTTCATAATTAAAAATGGTGCAATTTCACCAGTGATGATAATTAGCACATTTTTTATTTGTCATATTTGTCTACGCGTTTGAAATTAGATCATAAGCAACAAATTATATTAGAGCTTGAAAAGTTACGTATATGAATATATCTGAATAGTAATATCTGAATTTTAATATTATTATTATTACTACAAATCGCGGCAATCTATGCCCTCAATTACCACCAATATCGCGAAAATGCACCATTTAACCATAATAGTCTTTCCAGAAGCTATAATTTTGTTTTCTTTTTAGCATATGAAAAACTCTGACATCATTATCAAGATAGACAAACGGTCAAACACTGGATGTAATATAAAGTCGTATGCGTCACGCGTTGCTATAAAAAACACACCCACTTCAGCTGCCCGACTCGGATTCTGTCTTTGGGTTGTTGCAGTGAGAACAGCGTTTATTAATTTATACGTTTTGTGGACATATTGTAAAAATTGGAATTATTCTCTCATTCTTGTGGTGGGAATAATGTTAAACCAATTAATCATCTAAGTACCCAAAAAACCATTAAAAGGCCCGCATGATTCATTATTTCCCATGACAATTATCTGAGCGAGAAAGGCAGCGAGACCGCACAAATATCAGCACAGATTTTTTCAACAACTACAAATATCAGCCTGGATCGAACATATATGTCACAAAATAAAGTTTCCGCGAACAACTTCTCTAACTAAATAATTACGATGTGAGACACATCTGTGAGTTATGGAAGAATACGAAATTAAGACCTATATCGAGAAAATAAATTCAAAAAGAGGTTAGTTTCGGTTTCGGTCCAGAATTAAAACGCGCATCCTGCGTAAATATTACACTAAACACCGTTCTTGTTTTCAGGGTAAAGAGGTGACCTGCGCTCATAGCACCCAGTGCCGGATCAAGGCATTTGGGGGCCCTGGGCTGAGGTTGTTATGAGGCCCCTACCTATGATAATAATAATAACCATAGCGGTGGTGGTGATGATGGTGATGGTGGTGGTGGAGGTAACGATGACGACGAAAATATGTATATTTTTGAACTTGCTAAATCTAGATATTTTTCATCGTATGATTATTGTCGAGCCTTGTTTAGATCCGTAGATTCAATGGAATTCAAGTTTTCCTTGCTGGCATTGAGGCGGATGCGATTGTTTAGAAGCTACTTCGCAAATAATCAACCGCTCTAGCACTTTACAATATAGTATTTTGAGGTACAAAATTTAAATCAAATAAGCATTGCGGAAATTATTAGGATTTGTCGTTCACATCCAACAACTCAACCACAAAAAAAAAACATTAAATTGCTTCCGTTTAAAATGTTGACTCCGTTCATGAATTTGTTTGACTAGAATTGCAGCTAGATTCATAGAGTACATGCCCGGGACAGTTTACACAAATTGGTCACGATGTCGACTTGTAGCACAGGTGACCCTCTTGCTAACATGTCTAGTGACATCATTAATCACACATGAATTGAGTAATGCAGCAACCGAAAAGATACCTGCAAAATTACCATTATAATTTCGCTTCCCTAAATGGCATGCCTCGCAAATCGACAACTGCCACGAAAATCTAGAGCCCTTATTCTTGTCATTGTTCCAAATTATTGGAAGTGTTTTCTTCTAACTAGCCCTCTGTTAATTAATCACTGGTGTGAACAGTGAAGGAAGTGACATAGAAAGAAATTTCGTTGGTTGAAGCAGTCTTTATCGGGATCAAACTACTTCGTAAACGCTTTTCTAATAACTGAACCCTCGTTTCATAAACAAACACAGACTTCCACAATTAAAACAAAGGAGAAACTGCGTGCGATTCTAAGCCATCTACCACTGTCGTTCGAGCATATTTACATTTAAAGAATTTATCATGAGAATCGAGAAGATATTTTCTTTTTGTATCTACACGCTGTCTTTTTGAATGGGGAAAATGTTTCGCATCAGATTTAGTACTAATCTTGTTCTTTTTAAATGCAGTAATTTAGACCTCGGCGGCCATTTTGTTCTATGACTCAACGTTAAAAAATAAGAGGTTATACCTCAGAGGTTGGTGGAACCATTGCAGTATTCGTATCAGTCGCTGGAAGGAAGAGTGTTCAGTTGCACTGGCAGACCAGATATCGACTCTAAAGCACTTGCTTGCAGTCAGTACTCATCGAAAACTGTTGAGTGGTGTCTCAAGAACCGGCTTCTTGAAACGCCTGTTTGTTGGTGGCTATAGAGACGGTGTCCGGAAGATTTACGGGCACCTTTTCGCTTGTTCCAAACTTATCGTTCTGGAATAAACTCCATATGGAGTTTCGCGAAAAGGTTTAAAACAACATGTGTGAACCATCTGTGTTGCTTGCTTAACGCTTGCTTAACTTCCTGCCCACAATTGTCCCTAAAACACGCTAAAAGGGGGCCCCAGTACAAAAAAAAGCTCCATAACCGTCTTTCCATCGAGCTCCAATTAAAAAAAAAATCTAACAAGGGGCATGGGAGGCCGTGTTAAATTTTGTTGTTCTGGCACGCTCTTGTACAACGAGCTCACAAAACGCCAGCTGATCTAGAGACGGGAACTTTATGGCATCCTTGTTTCCCTGTTGAAGAAAAGAGAACGAGAAGGCCATTGCGCCAGAGGCCCTTCGGAGTGTTTCTTCTGCTTTCTGTCTGAACTTTCTTAAATAAGAAAACAAAAAACGACTAACATTTTTAAATTTTCAGGGGCCAGCATGGGGCCCCCTGACAGCCTGGGGCCCAGGGCTGCAGCCCCCTTAGCCCGTACCTCTAATCCGGCCCTGATAGCACCCTAGCTTCCTCGAATTACCAGAAATAATTTGTGCCGCTCAGTGAAGCCAGCACACTAGACAGGCTCAACAGCGGCACGCACCTCCGACCCTCACTATAACCGCCATTTTGGAAAATAAGTGGCGCCACCTATAGTTAGTTGGAGTCGCAAATATTCTCCTATCAAAAGCAGTCACGAGCCATCGTGGCAGAGTCGCTCACACCCAAAGGCAAGTGTATGGAGCAGCCTTTAGAGTTTGAGATGCTATTCGAGACCTTTCAGGGGGCCCGTGGAGACTCATTTGAGGGCCTAAGACATACATGACGCAGTCTCTCACTTTTATGCAAAGATTCAAAGTATTAGTTGAGAGTATTTTCACAATTTCACGTGACTTCGCACGGCTAATGCCGTGCGAAGTCACAAAATTAGCCTTGAGCGAACAACTTGCCTACTCTCTTCCATAAACGCCCAGATTTTTCGTAAAACACGTAACCACACTTACCGTGATCCCCCTTGTGGTTGGCCGGCACGTTCTGTTGCCAATCCCGCTGAACAACTGGTCTGATAGTTGGCATCTTGCGAACATTCCAGTTCGTGCTCTGTTTGCGAATGTTCCAGTTCGTGCTCCGTTTGTGGATGTTCCAGTTCGTGCTATGCTTGTGAACGTTCCAGTCTATGTCGTGCTCGCGTACACCATTGTCCCGAGCGCTACACTGAGGTCCCGGTCCATTGTGAATGGGCGGAGGGTTGTATGGAGCTGGCGAGAACCGGCTGACGTTGTTCCACATTTTGGGGACGAAACGGTGCGCCGCCGGCGCCATTGTTCCAAGGTCTTGGCGGCTGGCGCTGCTCGTTGACGACGAAGTTGGACGTGGCATTGGGCCTCTGGAGGTTCTGGAAGTAAAAGCAACCAAATATTAAAGACGAAATAATACAGCGAGCGTGCAGGCGAGCTGGTGGACAGTGATCATGTTGAAAATTACTTAAAACCGTGGCCGTAACAAGTGCCGTGACCGTGGCAAGTAATTTTTTTTTAATTTATTTATTTAATTTAAAGAATACTGCTGCTCACATCTGTGAGCCAGAGCAGGGGATCGACACAATCAAAGGGGACCTCCGTCTGCTTTTTGAGATATCCAAACTAAAAACATGTTTTCGGAACACACCCAGGCTTTTGCTCTTCTTGGAATGCTATTCATTGTCTCTAATTCGAAATGGCTATAAAGAAAAGTGGCAAACAAAGGTTATGCCAAAAACGAACGTTAAAATTTTGCCGTGCTCTCCAGCGGGGTGATGTCACACGTTGTATGACTGGCAAGTCAAGCAGGCAGTTTAAGAAACAATATTTCACACCTCTTCTTTCTAGCGTGAGGTTTTTTTTAACGTTCATTCCATGCAAACAAGCTTCTTGTATCCCACTGGGAACCCGGCGGCGTCTATGAACTATGCGGAGCGCAAGTTTGTCTGCTTCTTTGGTAGGGGTTGTGGTGCAGAACGCCGAGTTGGATTGGCTCTGATCGAAGGATAGTGGGTAGACCTCAAGGCAGCTTGCTTCGAGGTCTACCCACCATCCTTCAATCAGAGCCAATTGGAGCTCGGCATTCTGACGTCCCCACAATCCCTGTAAAAGAAGCAGACGAAAAAAATGCGCTCAGCATACCCCAAGAAAGAGCGGAGAGGGAAATGCCCTCTCACCTCTCCACCCCGGCGCGTCGTCTGCTCCGTAGACCGTGCAGTCCTTGACATCTGGCTAACGTGCAAACACGGTCGAGGATCACGTCCTTTCGGCATCATCCGGAGCAAATGCGCGGGCTTAGATATGTATGTTGTCGTACAAGGCTATTTGCCACTCCAATTCGCTATAGGTACCGCCACTCGTTTTTCAAAATGACGGTTATAGTGAGGGTCGGAGATGCGTGCCGCTGCTGAGACCTGTCTAGTGTGTTGGCTTCACTGAGCGACAGCAAATTATTTCTGCTTATCGAGGAAGCTAGGGTGTTATGACCAAAGGTCACCTCTTTATCTTGAAAACAAAAATGGTGTTTAGCGTAATATTTAAGCCAGGAGGAAAGTTTTAATTCTGGAACGAAACCGAAACTAACCTGTATTTTGGATTTAATTTCTCGGTATAGGTGTTAATTTCGGATTCTTTCATAACTCAAAACGTGTCTCACAGCGTAATTATTAGTTAAAGAAGTTGTTTGCTGAAAACTTTATTTTGTGACATACGTGTCCGATTCAGACACTTCAAAATATTTTGGAGAGTTCAGTGCCCCTATAATGTAACATAGAATATTGTATTTGTCGAAAAAATCAGTGCCGATATTTGTGCGTTCTTGCTGCCTTTTCTCACTCAAATAATTGCCATGTGAAATAATGAACTACGGGCCTTTTAATGGTTTTTTGGGTATTTAGATGATTAATTGCTTTAACATTATTTCCTGCACAAGAATAACAAAATCAATCCAATTTTTACATTATGTCCACAAAACATATAAATTGAGAAACGCTGCTCTTTCTACAAAAACCTAAAACGGAATCCAAGTCAGACAGCTGAAGCGTGTGTGTGTTCTTTAAAGCAATGCGTGACGCATAGGACATTATATTACATCCTGTGTTTGACGGTTTGTCAACCTTGAAATGATGTCAGAGTTTTTCATATGCTAAAAAGAAAACAAAAATGAGACCTTTCTGTAAAGACTAGTATGGTTAAACAGCGTATTTTTGTAATTGTGCCGTTTATTGGGGGCCTACATTGCCGCAGTTTGTATTAATAATTATAACAAAATTATGGTATTTCAATACATAGTTTTTCAAGCTATAATATAATTTGTTCCTTATCATCCAATTTCAAACATGCGAACAAGTATCACAATCAAAAGTGTGCAAATTATCATCGCTGGTGCCAATTGCAGTTTTTTAATTACCGTAAAATACTGAGCAAACGCCCACTCAAACTTTAGAGATAATCGCGTAAAAATGAGGGATGGGTGCTTGTCCAGTCAACAATTTTACATATAAATGTATTGAGCGTATTTTTTAGATCTTACAAATTTGGGAATGGGTACTTAGTGTGGAATGGGCGGATGCGCAGTATTCTACGGTAACAAGTTATAAAATAAAAAATAGTCTAAAATCAATGAAAACATTTTAGCTAATCTGAAAAATCCATGTAAAATTACATTAATTATAAGTAGGGTTCCGCGTTTTCGGTATCTATTTTTCTTTAGATTCGGGGTTATTTATCGGTCTCTATTTCTTCTCTTGGAATCGGTGTTTTCCGGTGTTTAATTTCAATACTGGAAAGAAATCGGGGATTATCGGGGCTTGTGTTGCAAAGCGACTGCATAATTACTAGAAAAACCACGGTACACCTCACATTACGCACGTTTATTGTACACACATCAAAAAAGTCACACAATGCACATACATACAAAAATAACAGAAAGCGTGACGCTTTCAGAAGCATAATATCAAAACTTAAACTTATTGAAAAACATTAACATGTACATTGCCCGAGACTTGTCAGTCATCGGAGCACGTTCTTTGCGGCTGAGGAAGCGCAGTCCAGAGAACGCACGCTCCACGTTCGCGCTTGAAACGGGGATGGCAAGAAAATCAAAAGAAGCTTTTGACAAGACAGGCCATTCCTTGCTGTGCGCTCTCCAGAAGCTTCCAATACAAACTTCTGCAGATGGAACTTTATGCAATGAATATTCTAGGAGTTTTCCTTTTAACGATGGTAGGTCGGTGGAGCTCACAACAGGCGAAAACAGACCACTGAAGTCTTTTTCTGCTGTCATTAGTTCCTGCTTTCTGGCTAGGTCCACTACTTGCACTAGATGCCAGAATTCATTTTTGAAGAAATGAAAACTAGCCGGAATGTTCCTCTTCACAACGGCTTCCCACTTTGACTGAATCTCAAGGGAGTGATCGCGGAAGCTGCGCACACATTTCTCTCGGACGTCAAATTTCATCGTGTCTAAGAGTATGTCCGTCTTTATAGCAAATGCTTGCCGTTCAGGAAGGCATTGGCTAGCAAGAGTGGACTCCAGACTAACCATGATTGAATGCACGTGGCAGACTAGTACTTCCTCAGACTCCAAAGATTTCATGGCTGTGATTATCGGTTGGGTCTCAGCCAGGAAGTTACACCTATGCCTGGACAAAAGACTTGAAAACCGTTGTGCTAAAAAAGATAAGGGAAGGGAACGGGGCAATAAACATGGTTTTAAAAGAAAGGGACGACCCCAAGGACAGTTCAGTGGGGCTGTGTTCCGGATCAACGAGAAAAGAAAGCCGGCTAAAAGATTCTTTGAGCAAAGCTGCCATTTTTTCCGCAGCTTGAATTCGGTGTGTTTCGGTTTTTACCGATTCAGAGAAAAACGCCTCGGGGTTAATTATCGGTTTTTATCGGTATATACCGAAAACACGGAACCCTAATTATAAGTAAAGCATATGGTGTTATCAAAATCATGACTTTTGACAATCGACAAAACTTCCAAAGTCGCAGCCAACATTCTTCCAAACCAAAACGCCCCAAAATAAAAAAATAAAAATACAAAGGTAATGGATTCTGTTTTTTTTTTATTACAAATCTTTCCAGAACATTTAGTTTCTTTCATTTTTACGCGATGTCGTTTTGCCAATTTCAGCCTTTCTAGTTTAAAGGAATGCCTACCTGCTTGCACGTCTGCTCACTGCAGCACCTTTCGTTGGCATTGAAAGACAGTGAAACAGTAGTGAGCTTCAGTATGGCGTATATGAGTGAACACAAGCACTGTGTGTACGTTAGCTTTGCGTCTTCCACACTGAACGTGCGCAGAGCCCAAAATTGCAATCTTGGATTGACGCATGGTGGTGGTGCGCATAAGCAACATGGAGAACGCAACTCTAACGCAAATGCACAGAGTTTGCATTGGCTTCTATATGCAATACTGAAACTCTCTGATAAGGTACAACCCCATGCCAGCTGCAGCACTCCATTGGGACAATGAAGAGTGCTGCTTGCATTCAGAAATGGCTGTTGGCGAGCCATGACTGCCAGCAGTTCCGCCGTACCCGCTGAGCAGGAGAACCGGGGGACACTCACTAGAGTGCTTCCTGTTTTCGCCGCAAGAGGGCGAGCAACGAGCTGGAGTCGCAAACAGAAGCAACCGAACAAAGATGTGCTACTGAAATAAATTAACAGAGAACTACAGACTGATCCTGGAGTATCCATAAATCTCCAAGAAATGCGAAGCACCTCATAGCGGCAGCAGCGAGCGAGCGTTAGTTGTTTGGCACAGCCAACATGCAGCTCATTGGTACTGCCCAAAAGTTGAGACCGGCCAATTTGTCGTCTGCGATTAAAATCAAGCTCGTGCCCTCTCCCCTTTTTCCCGCCGAATTTGTTGAGATGCCCAGACACAGCAAAATACCGCCGCCCTGGGAGCATTCGGTGGAATGGTCTACGCAGAGCGCAAGTTTGTCTGCTTTTTTTGCAGGGCTTGTGGTGACGTCAGTGTGCCAAGCTCTGATTGGCTGTGATCCAAAGATAGTGGGTAGACCTCAAAGCAAGCTGCCTTGAGGTCTACCCAATATCCTTCAGTCAGAGCCAATCAGAGCTCGGCGTTCTGACAACACCACAACCCCTGCAAAAGAAGCAGACAAACTTGCGCTTCGCATTAAAGCCATTCTGGCTGCTAACTCGTCGACTTCTCGAGCGCCGGCTCGTTTTAAGTCTAAATATGACCGGCACGCATAAACATCGAGTACCGGTCTATGCCCTCTTACATTTCCAACTACTCTAACTGGCACAGTCGACCACAATGTAAAAGAGCTCAACCGATTTGGAAAAACACCCCCTCCAAGCATAGAAAAGTGTAGGGCAAAAGTTCATCAACATGGTGTCCAATGAGGTTTCGAACTGGAAGTATGTCATGTGAAGCTGCCCTATGCGAAGCGCAAACTCGTCCGCTTTTTACACAGGCGTTGCAGTGACGTCAGAATTCCGAGTAGCTCTGATTGGAAGGATAGAAGGTAGACCTCAATGCTAGCTGCCTTGAGGTCTACCCTATCTAGCCAATCAGAGCTCGGCCTTCCGACGTCACCGCAACCTTTGAGCAAGAAACAGACAGACTTGCCCTCTGCATAAAGAGAGTCTAGCACATTCATTCCTTGAGGCAACCCCGGGGCTAACAGGGCGACGCATTCACCCAATGTACCCGTCGTCTCCCATCACCGAGCTTCTTGCCAATCCCGTGTTTGCGGCCAAGCGAACAAACGGCATGGGACCCCAACTCACCCTTGCAAAACGGTTGGCGAGGGGACGATAAGGCTGCGCCACCTGGCGGCGCGGTTTCTGGTTCCAGTCTTTGGGCGGCCGGTAAGGACCGGGCTTCCCGGACTTCTGCTCGGCCACCATCCTGCGGACGTGTGCCGTCTCTGTGGTGCACACGACTTGTGCCATCCACTCTCCGGCGGGGCCTCTGCAGACAGGAGGGAGTCGAGAACCGTCGTTTACAATGGAGACGGTTGATCAGCAGTATGAAGCGGGTATGGGCAACACCTTTCTGAGAGCTCGGTAGAAGTACAAAAGTTGTTTCTCTTTTTCGCTGCATGCTTGCAACCGACTATATTTCGTTTCAGCCTACAACCAACTGCAGCGGACGCTACAAGTCATCCCAGTCAATCCAGCTCTTTGAACTAGCACGTGACTATGTTTCCCTGCTTCACTGCGCCCCTCTCCGCGGTCACGCGGCACTGGACTGCCTCCAATGGCTCGTAGCATCCCTCGTGGTTGGTCAAAAGGTGAAACGGAGTGCACAAGCGCCACCTGCCCAAGACTGCCGGCCAAGCTTTTGAACTGCAGAGTCAAGGTGTGCCATGTGCGAGAGGACTTCACTGTGCTGAAACCGCTCATGTGATAAACAGATTGTGTTCTCAAGCGACATGCATACAGACCATTTTACAGCGTCGCCTGCACTGGGTTTGTACTGGGCAAGTTATCGCAGGTGGCTTTGGCACCGGGAGAGGGCAAGTGATAGCAGTGATACCCTCGCCCTTTCACTGACAATAGTTACGGTTGAGGCGCAGCACGTTCAGCCAAATGCGGTTGCAACCGGAGGGCACGTGATTGCACTCTTCGCCACCTGCTCTTCTCTCACCTTTGGTCACCTGTTCTTGGCACTCTAAACCCCTGCGCGCAAGAACGGAGCGGCCAAACATAGGGCGTAGCAGGCAGTGGCTGCCCGATGGCGTAAACGCGCCTGAGAGAGAACATCGTCGATGTGTAGGCGCTGACGGCCTCACTCTGGGTGTTAGGATGGAATGCATTCGACATCAAGATCATGCTGTGTGTGAACGTGAAGCAGCACATAGAAGAGAATGTTACCGAGCAAAGAATGGACACGCTGCTGCGACCAAGCAATTTGTGCAGTACGTCCACGAGAATGTTTGGCATTAGCTGTTCTGTGCGTCATCGGTTGTGGTTTACGTGAGACACCGTGCAACGCATCATAACCAAAATTTCCAGTCAATCACGACGCAAAATCATTGAAATTTGTTTCGCAGTTTTGTGTGATGACGTGAGAATTCGCCTTCTTCACCGACAACTGCACAACTTTTATGCGCTTGGTCGGGCCGAGCGTGCATACAAAGTGCCCGTCGAGACTGGTGGTGCGAGCGTCCCTCGCAATGGTTTCATCGGGAGACCATGAACATGCTGTGCTCATCACATGCTCGAGTGACGCCACCACCGTGCTGCCTCACCGGCCTCCGTCTACTCCTCTGCTGGTGTTATTAAAGGGGTACTCCGGCCGTTTTTTGAGCTACCCAAACAAATTGCATTTTCTGACTACCCGTACTTTAGTCTTTACGGTATGCTATTCATTTTCTCGAAATTCAAAATAGCGATTGAGAAAATCGTAAATGAAGGTGATGCCGAAACCAGCATTCAAATTTCCGCGCGCTCTCCAGTGGTGTGACGTCACAAATGGTACAGACTTTTGGGTCGCGCTAGTAGTCTTAAACAGAGTATGTCTAGCGTTTTTTGCGTGTTTCTCAGTAAATCAGCCACCAAGCATTCTTTTCCGATCATCAAACGTCTTCTAATCAGTTGGGAACATGGCTTACTGCCCACTTTGTACCATTTCTGTCGTCACACTTCAATGCTGTCAGTAGGGGCTTCCGGACTAAGAAACACAATGAAAACGAAATAAAAAATTTAATAACTTTGCAAAAAAAATTTTTTTTTTTGGTGGGGGCACACAATGTTTGGTGAACTGGTACAATTGTGTCTATCGGTTTGTTGAGCCAATTTTGAGGCAAATCAGCAACCATGAAAAAATCGCCAGAGTACCCCTTTATACGAAGGATACCTACTGAAACGTCGCCTTCAAATAAGTACTTATTCGTCCGTAAAATGTGGTGTTCATGCGAAGCATGGTAGTTTGCGATCAGCCGCGTGGTAAATCAGGTAAGCAATGTGATTGCCTCATCCTACCATTGTCGCACATTGATACTTCGTGAGAAATAGTTACAATCGTGCCCTGCCGTCACCCTTTTAGTTTCAACGACAGGAAGAAGGAACTTTTTCGTCTCCCTTCTCAGTTTTGCGCCAAGTAGTGAAGGTACTTTTGCCACCTTGCGACGATGTCGTTCCACTCGATCAGCACTGAGCTTCGCACCTAAACCGATCAACGTTGCCAATGTCCCCACGTCGTGAACCAGATGACGCACTAATTTCTTGACAGCGGAGGCAGTTGTAGCAGCCGCATTACACCTGTGGCCGCGAAGTACCTCCGCCTGCCTCAACCGCGCTACGTGCCCTCTGCCTCCTTCGCTCATATTCAGAATATGCCCATGTTTTCCGTGCGGCCGTCCAAACCAAGACGTACAATCCCTAGCCATATTTCGTGCACTGGAACATATATTTTTTACGGGTTCCGGCACACGAATCCGGAATAGCGTGTCGGTTTGGACCGTGCTTCACCATCTTTGAATTTTTTTATTTTCTTTTTAAATATGAGGTGGTTGAAAAATTTAGAAAAGCGAAGTGTCTGCATTCTTTTTTTTCCTTATCAATGTTAAAAAACTGTCCCTGCAACATAGAAGCAGCCTGATCTCTGTGTACATACATTCCTTCAGCCGTAGCAAAAGCATGGCAGTTGATGTCTTGGCATAACTATGCGTACGTCAAAACACCTCTCGAAGCTACAAGCTCCTGTTTGTCGAAAATCATGATAAAACTATTCCATTTTTCATGTTCAGAACTCTACGGCTAGGCAGAATGCTACCGATACTTGGTTAACTGATTTCTGACGCCGCAAAGTTTTACTCTAACAAAGAACCATGACACAACCTCAGGGAGGATGTTATCTGTGAATTAAAAACCCGCTGATTCTGCTACTGAACTTCCTTGACACAGATCTAGCTAGTTTAATCATCACTGAAGTAAAGAAAAGAGACTTGTCTAGAAATCTATCCATAAGCCCAAGCAAAGGAAGACATACCAGTAAAACGCAAAACCAAAGTTTATAAAGCTCTTGAATTTTGTTATGGTCGCGATAATACGTACCGCCGCAAAGTCACCGCGTCCGGTATGCTCTCGAAGTAGGCTTGTAGCGTAGCATGTCCGAGGCTTTTGAATGGAATCCCAGCACCATTCATAGACCGGTATTCCGCTGAAAGATACGCGCAGTGAACATGGCGAACAGAATTGCCACCACATTGTTTACGTTTCGGCTGGTCCAGGACAGTCCCTACCTACATCCTAACTTGTATTTAGTGACTACTGAAACTGATGATTATAACAATAAAAGTTATCATTAACGGTTCGAACACTCGATTCTTTACATACCCTCCAAGGCTTGCAGTGTCAAGCCGTTTTTTTCGCTCACAAGGATGGAGCTCAGGATGGCTTTCACTTCGTCGCTGTCAGCCATCTGAAAGATGTCAGTGTTTATGTATATTCAGGCGCGGTCGTCCTAGAAGTTGGAAGAGTAAATATCAAGCGTACCGTACTAAGGAGGACAGCAATTAGCGCATTAGCAAACGGACAATTGCGCCGCCTGAACGCCTGAACCTAAACAAAAATTTTTGAAATGAGCGGCGTCAGGGTTGTTTGGTAGACATTGCAAGTGGGCCGAAAGTGACCAAGATTAGCTCAATTTCAGAAACTTTAAGAATGAGAGCAGGTAAAAAAAAATACAAGCCATAAATTATTATGTCTCCTGTATAGAATAATAGACAAGCTTTTTAATTTACAAATGTATGTCAACTTTACTTTGGTGCGTGAACTAGACTAAAAACAATGACTAAAAACAAAAATAGACCAGAATCAAAAAGAGAGTAGCCGAGACGATCCATTCAACATTGTTTACATATTTCGGGTTTCCACGTGTTTTCCTCATGGCTCTGTCCGATCATTCGCTAGTTTTCTATCTCGGCATCAAAGACGAGTACGTGAATGACAGTCCGACATCGTGGAAAGTCAACAAGGTTGGAGGCACACCGGTGAGCCTCCATTTACCATACACTTGTTGTTCAAGCCTTCAATCACGCTCGTCGCAGTAACCGGGGTGAATTCTTCATCCATTAATTTGTATCATTATTTTTTCTGATGATTAGGACTGGACCAGTACCTCTCTCAAGTCGGCGCCCGATCTCAAGTGTTGTCTGTGCGGAAAACAGCGCCTACTCCTAGTTCAAGTGTACAGTCCGTTGGACAGGACGGAATGGTACCATCGGACACTTTACGTCTTCTGCTGTATTAGCCCAAATTGCTGGAACAAGCAGGAAAGGTGAGTTTTGCCAATTTTTTGTACCTTTTAGAAATACGCATTAGATATCCGTACGAGAAGGTTTACGTTTGCGCCGTTTGCGTTTTGGTCTGTCGAGGTGGCTCGCGCTAATCGTCGATCAAAGCACTAAAACGAGCCGGAAAAATAGGCGCCTGCACACAGAAAGCTGGAAAATTTCACCGAATATACATTGAGATATCAGACTTTACCTGGTAAAATTTTAAAACGTAGCTCCCTTCATGTGAAAAGAAGAAAAGGAACAAATTTGTTAGAGGTGGACGTGTTCGCGGACAACAGAGTTTGCAATGGCTTGTGACCCTAGGTAACTTGTGGCGCCATCTCCTGAAGGGCGAAGCGGAAAGTTTGTCGGTCCCCTCGTTCACAGGAAAGGGGCTATGTCTTAAAATTTCACCAGGTAAATGCGAATTTGGTGAAAGTTTAAACTTTCTATCCGCTGATTTTCCTGACTCGCTTTATAGCTCTAGGGTTTGTGGTGGACACCCTGTATTTCTACTCGACTCACTTGATTGCAGCTACAAGGTGATCAGAAGCCAAGAGACCTGCGATGGATCCGAAGTCACAAACCTTGCACAGGCGAAGCAAGCGGTGTCGTCTGATTGGCTCGATTCCCAGGATGATTGGGGTTCGGCTCCGGCTCCACAAGCGCGGATCCCCAAGCCGAAGAAGGCAAAGACCTAACCAAATCTTTACAAGGTCTCGTCGTATCTACGGCCGACGACAACCTTTGTGACAACGACATGGATTTTGCTGAAGTTCAGCCCGAGACGATTGAGGAGGTTGATGCTGTCAAGCGCGCTTGCGAGTTGAAGCGTGTTGAGCAAGAACAGCGTGCCGCGTTGGAAAGCTTGTCGGCGGGCAGCACTTTCAGGAGTTACTACGTAGGCGTCATTGAGGAGGATCGAGATTCCGAAGGAGACTTTGCAGCCGACAGCCACGTCAAGAAACTGTTGCAGAACTATGAGCTGGAGGACGGCAGTGCATCAAAAAAATTAGGTGATTGAGACTGTTTCTACGTGAATTGTTGAGCTAAGGAATAGGAATGTATTTGTTTCTATAGGAATAGTTTCGCATAGAAATGCCAATGTATTTCACCGATTTGTCAATTTCACCAACTCCCTGAAGCAGTGAATTTTTATTTTTTTAAAAATGTATTTACAGATTTACTGCAAAATATTAAGCAAGCACCCACCCAAAATTTGTAAACAATCACTAAAAAATGGGGATGGGCGCTTGTCCGGTCACCAATTTTATAAGTAAATTTGCCGTGTGCATTTCCTCACATCTTAAAAATTTGGGAATCGGCGCTTAGTATGGAATGGGCGGATGCACGGTATTCTACGGTGTTTTTAGCACCACTTCGAGAAAGTTGTAAGCATCCAAGAAATGCTTTCATAGCATCACTGCATTTAACTTCTTCTCAAGTGACTGCAATGTTTTGTCCATTATTCATGCAGCAAGGGTCAAGGAAGCTCAAGCTACGCCCAAGAAACTTACGAAAAAGCAAGCATTAGTCACGGCGACCAGACATTCTACAAGTTCCACAAGAGATTGCAGCGTTGTCCCGAACAACTGATCAGGTAACTGCAAGATCTAAGATACTCTGTTGCAGGTTAAAGATAGCTGGACAAACTCCTCCCAAAAAGCTCTCCACTCTTTCTAGTTTAGCCAAATAAACGCTGTAGAAGAGGAAACGACCGATCGTGGCAAGCAGAGAGTTTTACGGGAGGGGCTTGTCGTGCCGTTTTTAAACTGGAATAGACTCTATACTGGCATAACTTGCGGGTCACTTGATCCTCTCGTGTATGTAGCAAGGGCCAATTTGTTTTCACCAAGGTTCTGTTGGGACGGAAAGCCGCTGTTCATCAGTCGGCCACCGGCCTCCTGGGTCGTCCCAACGTGTGCAAACTGTGGAGCGCGCCGTTGCTTCGAACTTCAGGTCATGCCAGCACTTATCCCGACCCTGGAGATCGAAGGAGCCCATTTTAAAGGTTTGTGTGCGGAGTCGAGCCGCCATCTAGACAAAAAGATTGCAATGCCAGGTTCCTTCGTCGTCTCTGGTTTGGAATGATGTCCATCGTGTCAAGGCCCAATATGAGGGTGGGACAGATAACAGATCATCCACCGCTCTGAGCATGCTTTGTGGGAAAGTAGATGCCACAAGCAAGAATAGGTGGTTGGTGACATCACCTGTTGCAGCGACCTGGAACCAGTGTCAGGGGTGGGACAGCTGCGCCAATAGGCCAGCGGCGTTTGGCAACTTCCGGTTCCTTAGGAAATTTTGTTTAGCTGTTTACAAATGACGACGATGATATGCAAGCCTGTGTAAGGATGGTTCTGAAAACTACAGTATGGAGGTTTCAGAATTAGGCTTGCACAGGCTTGCAGCTCATTATCGTCATTTGTCAACAACTAAACAAAATCTAAGGAACTGGAAGTTGCCAAACACCACTTGCCTTTTGAGCCATTTTGATACATTCAAGCTTTCATGCGCCTAGCATCGCCAAAGGCGTGACATTGAGCGAAATTGTGCCGAAGATCATGGAGACGCTAGATTTAGCGGAAAGTGAAAGCTCGGTTGACAACCTTGGCTATTCCTTTGCCAGGTTGTCAACTTACTAGCACAGCTGGGGACAGGAGGGACAGAGGAAACTTGGGACTCCCTCCTGCGTGGCTCCGGCCCAAAGTCTCAACCCTGTCCCCCAGTGGGTCCGGTGCTGGGGTAATGCCGACAAGGTTTGACCAGAGGAAAACCACACCGGGGGGAAGAGGGAAGGGGGGTGATGTTTTTTTAGTTCTTTTTTGCCCGATATCCAACACTGCTAGGCGATAATTAGGGGAGAAAATTGGCTTAGAAAGGCGGGAGGAATCATACGTTGTCTTTTTAGACGGTCTAGGTGGCGCAAGCTGCCGCCCGTTACAAAGAGTATAGCCATTAACATCCATCCATCCAGGTGGTATAAGCTAGAGCACTATATAGCTCCTACGAAGCAGAGGAACGCAATCCTTTGATCCGCGTGTTTTGCCAACTACATGGCCGACAGAGCAACTCGGTGCAAGTCACGTGGTACTCAGGGGTCCAGGAGGCGCCCGCCCTATGGGAGAACGCATGAAGATCGACGCAACATGGCCGATCAAAACATAAACGCCGAGTTCACACTTTTCGAAAATAGTTTGTCGTGAAATTGGTAAAGCACTAAGCACTTTATCTAAGTTTTCATAATATTGGATGCGTGTGAAAATTTTGAGCAGGCAATTTCCAAGGCAATGGCGTTTACAGCAGACAATTTTTTACGCAGCGGAGATGGACCTTTTGGGTTGGCCGGAGCGGGTCACGTGAGCGGTGCGACGTTGCCGTGTCGTCTGCTGCACGATGCCGCTCAGGCAATATTTTTTAAATTTACGTTCTTACGTGGCACACAACTTAGCGCAAATTATTGTAAAATGTTCCTTTCTTATGTCAAAAACTATTGTCGTTCCGTACATCTGCAAAATATTGAAGAAAAAAACTATTTTCTCGCGTTGCCCATGCATTTGTGACCGGAGTTGGAACCTCCAGGTGTTCGCCGCTAGTCGCCGAGAGATGGCATTCTAAACTGCGCTACTCTGCTCCGAAGGAGCTATATAGTGATCTAGTGCAAGCCACAGCCCGATTCCTTGGTTCAGTCGTATCTGTCCATTCATCCTAACCATCGTATCGTCGCATCATACATCGTACATGGTTGGAAAGGTATGAATATTGCTATTGCATGCTTGGGAGAAAAGCACATTTTTAAATTGGGATGGTGCACGCACGCCTACCCCTAGTGTATTTAAAAGGAAACCGTAAACATTGCAGTAAAATTTTCCAAATGAAACTGTGGCTGTTATGCAAGAGTATATGTCAGGCATAGGTGCCCAGACAACATGCATTCAGCATTTACATTTTTTTTTTTTAATTTGAGATTGAAGAAACATTTTTCATATAGTAAGGTTTGCAAATCCATTCGTTAAGGTATAGCGGTTTTCGTTGAAGTGTGATACAACAGTAATGAAAGGCTTGGAGAAACTATTCAATATTACATTAAAAAATGTTTGGCCAAAATAGCTATTCGCTTCAAAATCCACTATTCGCACATGACTACTTGTAGTACAAACCTAGTTTGCTTCAATTGTAACTTGTGGTACAACCGGCTAAAATGCTTTCTTAAAATGATGTCACAGTTACTCCTAAGGTGCTCCAAAATGCAGATTTTTCTGCACCTTAGTTGCCTCGAAAGGCAGGTTTTTCTGCTCCTAAGCTGCTCTACAATGCAGATTCTTCTGCTCCAAAATTCCTCCAACACAAGTGTGGTCTGTCCCACTCCGACAGTGTCGAATGTACTCTGGCTCCAAATGCAAGAACAGTCTGCATTTATACAGTTTCAAACTACATTTCTGAGGCAGATTGACTAGCTTTGCCTAGAAACCATTCGCTTTGTGGAGGGGGGTTCGATTAAGTATCTTATGGTCTCCAGCGACCCGTAACAGCTGCCTCATCCCTCGCACAAAAAGTTACTGGAGCAAAGCCGGCAGTTTCCACACCACACACCAAAGGGCCATGGCAATGGACATCTTTATGTCCGAAATGCCTGCAATTGAGTCTCTTTCCAATACAGTAACATCCATTTCCATTCCAGGGTGCCCATTAGAGTTTGGCACGATCCTCATCTACTCGTGCAGTGCAAGCTGTTGGAGCGCTCAAAACACGTGGTTAGAAGAAGTCGCATTCATTCAACCGGACCCAGACGTCGCATTTTGGAACAGAGTGGTATCCTGAAAGCGTGGAGTGTGTTCTTCTAGCAAACATTTATTTGTCAATAAATACACATATGTACAGTTCTCTGCTCAAAACCTGTTCAAAGCCACATTGCGCTTTCTTTCGTTCAATTATTCACACTACGAGGTTTCCGGCGATTCGGGAGGCATAAACTTTGGCTGCACGAATAAGCCAGAAAAAGAACAGGTGAGGCGGCTTAGAACATGGTTAAGCTAAATGTACTGACGACTGCTCCTTACCGAGAGTCAAAAAATGGAGAAAAGCGAGACCAGCAGCACAGGCTTCAATCGACAGAGTGTTCCCGAAATGCCCGTCGGCCAAAACCTCTGCCGCAGTTCTCGCCATTTTCTATAACTTTGGAACGTCGGCCAAAAAACGAAACAAAAAACATGGTTGCATCATATGTACATGTCTTGCGGGTCGAGAATATCGCGTCATTCCCATCAAAACCATTCAGACATTTTCAAACTTTAAAAAACTAAGCGTGACGCCACGGTAAAAAATATATATATAATATAATGTTTATGTGTTCTGTTCCCTTCTCAAGTCTCAGCGACTTAGCTTCGACAGATTTCGACGCAACTCTTTAGCCCAGATGCAACGTGATCCGTAATAACACTCGGCGAAAGAGCTCACTTTGCCGCGGAATAACAAATGCACCGTAAAACTTCCGCCACAGTGCTAAAAATTGTGAGCGAGTCGCGGCGCGCCGGCGTCGAGGATCCTATGCGAATCCAAACAGTGACTACGAGCGGTTCGAGAAGTGCAAAAATGACGGATGCTTGTCTGAAATTTTAGACTGAAACAAGCTTTTCGAAGCAAGGCGCGACGCACCACCAAAACTTTCGCAACTTTGCCAGAGCTAAAAATTGGGAGCTAGCCTCGACACTATGCCGTTGAAGATTCACAAATTTAAAAAAAGTAAATGTGAGAGGCTCGAAAAGTGTAAAAACGGCGTCAAATTCTTCCCTAAAATTTTAAACCGAAATAAATTTTAAAAGAGGGACGGGTAATGGAGACGCAGGTTGAGACCCGTCTTTCCTAGGAACAACTTTCCAGGCCTTCTAAGATGTCGGTCGACTCGTAGATCGGCCCGGACGCGCCTGCCGCGGCCGCTTCGCCGGGGTCGGCCGCTTCGTCGGGGTTAGCCGTAGCGAGACCATGCGAAAGGACCCTCGTGTGGCTCGAACGGCTGGCCGAAGCTGCCGCAGCTCGGGGTACGAGCGGCCGCCGCCCCTTGCCGATGTCGTACAGGCTGCAGCTGAAGTAGATGGAGCCGTCTTGTTGGAAGTACTTGGATGGACAGATCTCCTCCGGGGCTGTGGGGGTGTCGCAAAAATGTTTAGCTTCGTCTCGCCTCGTATTTAATCCTGCATCCCACAACCAAATCTGTGTATGGAATTCTGCATGCAACCCTCTATCAGGATCTGAATTCGAATCTTGTATTCCTTGCCTAATGCAATCCTGTGTCTAAAAGCAGAAGCCCTTTTTTTTCTTCTGTTCTTCGTTGTGGCACTGTTTTTTCAATTTGATCACAAGACAATGAAATGTAACTGTACCGTGGTTATTTCTTTCCACTACTGATAATCTTAGTGCTCGAAGTCCTGCCTTGACAAACTAGACTCACAAATAAAGATGCATTAATCAGGGGTGGAACGGCTAGCCTTATCTTTGCAACAGACGATTTCTCGCTCATCCTGCGCCATGTTGCGGAAACTATGCCACAGCCAATACCTTGCAACATTATGCATCAAATCGCAAAGCGCGTAGCTAAAAAAGTATTTTGCCCTTAGTTTCGGTTTTCATCGACTACGTCAACAATGAGCTGGGCGTATAGCTTGAGTCGACATTGCGAATCCGCTGTTCTGTTTATTCCTCCCTGTGTATCCCTAGTCGTGGAAGCGCTGGAAACTCGGCGGTGGTTCCAAGCTGCGTACCAGCTGTCGACTTGATTGTTCTTCTTCAAATCCCACGAGTGGATTAAGCACGTCAGCCGAGGTGAGGTTCGAGTGTCGTTAAGTCGACCAGATTGCCTGAGCTTTGCTGCCCGGATCCGGATCGCCACCCGCTGGAAACAGGCGGCAAGGCTTCACTTTAGTAACTTCGCTCGTTAGAAGTTGGAACCCAGATTTTGCAAGATAATCTTCGACGATTTCGTGAGCTGCAGAACGCGGTACCCGTCACGAGCCTGCTGACCAGCAGCTCTCATACGCTGAAGCGGTAAATCTTCTCGGCGTTACTGTAACTCGCTCCCTGGCAATCAGGCCGCACTCCCGATGAGCATCCGTTAACGACCGTAGTCGACTGCTTCGAGCATTGAGTTGCACGATGGAATAAACTTCGAGGAATAAGTGTTGCCCCTGTTGCTCGCGCATATCATTTACTATATGCGCGAGCATGTGTAGGTTTGTCGCGATAAGCAGTGTATGGTTTGTACATTTGAGCTGGCTAGAAAGCCACTCAGAAGATATCAATGACACTAGCTTCAGAAACCTATGGCACTTACTTCTTTGGATCTCATCAAGGCTCTAAAGTTTCAATTTTTCGCATCTGTTGCAGTGAGACCAGACTCGTAGGTGTCTTGGACCCACTCATGTTCATCTCTCGCAGCTAAGCACAATTAAAATTGGATCCTGCGGCTTGTCTAGACACAATACTGATAGTGCAATGAAAACTGGATCTGAGCTGTCTAGCCTAGCTCCATGAATGTAGTTTTAACTGCTCAAAACCTGCTCCAGCAGCAGCCTGTATCAGCTGCTCCCGTGTCTCTGCTCTCAAGTACATTTTATGGTTCACCCTGACAGTTAATAAAAATGTCTTTTTTTTTTTTTTCTCATTAATAAAGGGTCAGTTTAGCCTGCCTGTCCTGCCTTTCACTTTTAAAAGTAGTAAACGCCATCAATGGACAGCTGTCCAGGTAACCCCTGGAGAAAGTGAGCACCAAGTTCGACCGCCGTCTGAGCACACTGCAGCCGCCGACAATGCGCAAACGAGCAAACACACACTTGGACTCACTGGCATAGAACCACATCTTCAAAGCGGTAGCTTTCTGAGCTGGGCTGCGCTGGTCCATGGGTGGCGCTCCGCCTCGGCAGGGTGCAACGCTTTGGGGGTCACGGTGCAGCAGCCACGAGACCAGGCTCACAGCTCTGTGCACAGGGTGCCGTTCGTGGCTTAGGCCCACTATTGATGAGCAGCATCAGGTACCTTTCTACTTGAGTACTCGGGTAAAGTCCCATATTTTTAACACCATTTACACTGCACATTTCTTGAGAATTGGGTTAAACCCAAGTTTTTCCCCGAATTGCTCTCCAATAATGTTTTCTAGGGAACGAATTAACCTAGATTCTGTTGGCTTCAGTGAACTGCAGTGACATATAGAGCGAGCCCCACATGTCGCCTTACGTTCATTATGAATTATTCTTTGCCCTCTTCTTTCCGTTTGAACCAGTGCAAAAACGGAAGAAAAAGAAATAACATAAAAAAAAGAGTGGGAAACTACTCTCAAAATTTTGTTTTAGCAGAAACAGCAGATAATCTGTTCCTGTCGAGCTGACTGCTGTGCATTGCGAATGTATGTAAGCTGCCCGAAGACCAGACAGGCCTAGGATGGAGACTGAAATGCTTCACAGGCGAAGGTCACATAGGCAACGTTTGGGTTTATGAAAACTTTTAAGACCCCTTGGAGCTCTTGCACCATGTTCCAATTCTATATTGCTTACTTCAGTTTTAAGAAAGTCTATGTATTTGAAACCGATCAATGCTCTTCATTGTTCATTATACTTCTATATTTCTAAACCTAACCTAGAGAACCCAAATTCCCAAATAATTTATAAAAAAATAGAAAAAAAAAGAAACTTCATTTTTTTTTTCAATAATCGCTTTGAGACAAAGCACCTACAAAGATCTACCCTGTCGAGACTCCCCAACGATTGCGGCTTTTTTCCCTGCTTGTAGCGCAACCCCGTCGAAACGATGCGGAGGCAAGCGCAAACCTTCAGAGGTCTCGTACGGGGCCTGAGACAGGCCGAGATGGTCTCCTCGACGTCCAGGAAGGGGTTCTCCCCGAAGATGAGGGTGTACAGCGTCACCCCCAGGGCCCACATCTCCAGCTCGGGCCCGGCGTAGGGGTTGCCCTGCAGAACCTGGGGGGGGGAGGGCGACGACATTCACTTCACACACCGTCCAAGGAGGATCGGTGGCCAAGTGCGCTAATGCCCCGCAACTCTGAGCATGTGGACTGAAAGCTTGCATGGAGGGACCCAAGGATCCTGGGCTTGCCGCCGCGTTCTATCTGGACGAGCATTGTGCGGTCGTGCATCGCCTACTGCACTACGCACATTAAAGACTACTGCGCTGGCTGCACTTCTATCTAAAAGCATGACACCTCGGTGAGGCTGATTAACTTCAGGCTGCCTGAACATACGCACGGCACAATTACAATTACTGTAGACCAGCGGTCTCAAACTCGTTCGAGTTTGAGGCTAGCTAACCCACCCCCAAAGGTCGAAGGCCAACGGGGGGGGGGGGGAAGCAACAATGTTATATTTGGGGAAAAAAAAGCAGTGGAGGTGTTCTCTAAAGCAACCGATTGTCCCAGTGGCACCCTGGTGATTTTCTAAAGCCTTGTGCTTTCTGCTTTCTGTAAGCTCACTTTTTTACCATCTTTAGCTTTCATTTGCAAATATGACTACTTTGGGCCGACCCTGATATATTATGAGATTTAAAACACCGACATACTGGCAGTTTTCAATAAAACGAGAGCAAGCAATATCTCTTCATACGTCCTTGCCCTGTCGCACAGCGCTCTGTACGCTGACTTTTTGTCAGGTTTGTAATCAACGACATTGAAATGCCCGTCTTTCTTTAATGATATATTACAGCGCGACTTAGCTCTGACAACACGAAATACAACCCTAACGGTCATATTTTTTGTTGATGTCTAAAACAGTGCAAGTTGTAGTCATAAAAATACAAAAAAAAAAAAAACTTCCCGCGCAAGCGCGTTATTTCTTTGTTGTTTTACTCTCCCTCTTCTTAACTCCTCGCTTCTTTTGATATATGACATAATTGATCGTGAAATTTAGAAGCTTTGTAAGCGAAATTTCTATAATATTTAATAACGATATTCGTAAAACATGTTTTTTAATGCAACTGCGACCACACTACGGTTCTTTTTTTCTAAATATTGAAAATCGGAGTTCGGAGTAATGTCACCTCCTGGCTTTTCATTCTCCCTCAGAAAACATGGCGGCGCCGCAGCGCTCAGCACATGTAGCACTGAGGATGATCGGTGAGTCGGGAAATCGGATGAAGTTCTCCTTTTTAGGTGCCGAACGACCTCTCGATTTCGAAAAGGATATCATCAAACGGTCAAAACAACTGGGTTTTGTGTCTGTGTGCCATAGTTTTGGTTGTTACGCCACTGGGGCAGCCTTTCAGGCTGAACCGGCGCGACGTGGCCCCTCACATCACTCAGAAAAGTCCACTGTGCGTTCTCTTCGACCTCACACCATTTAAACAAATTTGAGATCGCTGAAAGAGCCCTGAAAGAACTTCAAACTCGAAAGTGAAGCGTCCGTCTGCTCACAGCGATAGGCGGCACGCACGGAGGAGAACGGCTGATCGCAGGACATGGGCGAACACGACACTTCAGGTCAAGATGGTTCAGAGGCGCGAGAAACTCGAGTTGCAGGACGACTCAATCTTTGACGTCACTGCACTGGCGCGGATTGCATGAGGGCTTCAAATTTGGCTTTGGAAATTGTTTTTTACTTCACAAATACAGAGTTCTCAAGCTTCGAATTTCGAGACATCGTTTTCAGTCGTTTCGGAAAATTTGAAAAAAATTCGATTTTGACTTGTCAGTTCCTCTTTAAGTTACAAGCTCCTCCATTTGTTTTCAAGAGATGCTTTCTCAAACGAAAGTGGTCTGGCAGCATTGTGAAATAATTGTCGCGTCATGAAAAATGCACGGAGTGTAATATCATTTCAAGAGATCGGCACAGGTACGCCAGGTTGAGAGTTCCAAGTCTACCCGACCGGTGGCACCAGCGTGCTGCGTCAAGCAGTTACGGGAGATCGCAACGCACGGTCAAACTCTCAAATGTGCGAACCGGCCTCGAGACGAGTGCTTCAAGATTGGGTGAAGCCTTTCCAGGAGGATCGTCGCCTCTGACTCACCCTCCGGGCTGCAGTACTCGACGGTGCCGCAGAAGGTGGTGAAGTATCGGTCGGGGCCCATGAAGGCAGCCGAGCCGAAGTCGATGAGCTTGACGTGGAAGCACTCGTCCAGGATGATGTTCTCGTCCTTCACGTCCCGGTGGAGCACCCGCAGGCCGTGCAGGTATGACAGGGCACTGACCACCTGCCGAGGAAAGACACGGTCAGCGCGACATTTTGAAGAAAAAGGAATGAGACACGTGCAATGTGCACATTGCCGGTGTGCTCGTTCTGTGTGAATATTCAACGACGAGTCTGGAGCACCAACGCCGTTTAGTCTAAACACGAGGGTACGACGGGACTCTCAAGCTATTGGCAAGGAGATTGAACTATAGTGGGCGCAATGCCCAGCTTGTTTTCCCTGCAGCTCTGTGTTTACCAACACAAGGTCTGTGCACCAGATTCTTACGTCGTCTTTCGATTGAGCGCGGGGAAAAATGGGTGCGACTCGGCCTGAATTTTCCACGCAGTCGAGACTTAAGTAAAAACCACGAATTCTGCATTTGCCGATTGAACGCAGCCCCGGCCGAACGTTGATGATATGTTCGGCTATGTGGGCCGACCGCAGCGTCGAAACACAAATCTAACTGTCTGTGTCGTTGTCCCCGTCAGCGTAGTTACCAATTTAGCATAGCGGGGCGCAACGTTTGGACCTCTTTCCCGACCTCAGCACGACGCCTTTGCCGACGTGGTGAACGTTTCCTTTAAATGCGTAGCATACGTAGGGACAGCCCTTGGGGTTTTCGTGTCCAAGCGCAACTGTAGCCTAGATGGTGGCGTAGCGCCGATCATCTCATGGTGTTCACAACTGTTGGTGTTTGACCGCGGTGTTGTAATGGTGATGGGTCCTTAGAAAGGAGACCTCCTGTCATCATATTTTATATGACACGGTGGCACCTCACGACACCGTGACGTCAAAGAGGCTTCTAACTGCTGCGCATTCAGAGTGCTTCATTATCGTTATAAGTGGATTGCACTGTATATATATTTGTGTACCTAGTTGACGGAATAAACACTTTTATTCTGGCTGGCATCTGGCTGATACAAGTGTAGTGCTTTTTCAGTTCGAAGCGAATATGAAGCGGATAGATCTTTTGTACGAATAATTTCGAAGCGAAGTGAAAAGTTTGTGGCTATAAATAGTCATGGTAGAACAGACGACAAGATCTGAAGGGTTCTCTACCATGATCATTCACCAGCTCGCCTCCACAATTACTTTTATTTCAATACACTCTTGTCTCATTAATATGGACACTTCCGTTGCCCAAAAAAGTCCTCCATAATGTAAATTCTCCACAATAGTGTAGTGAATCAAGGTCAAGATCACAAATAATGAACAAGAAGGGTGGCCACAAAGACACGGTTTATTTAGAGAAAAAATGCTGAGACTCATTTGCGCAGACATTTTGTTCTCACCTATCAGAAACGGAATCTGCAATAAATTCAAGATAGTAGACTCCTATTTTTATTGCTTCTTGTGTTGCAGCCTTGGTTGGTGAACTTGTTTCAAGTACACACTGCATACCGATTTTAATATTTCTTTCCTTTTTTATTTTTTTTATTAAGGGTTACTGAACAATATTTTTACTTTTTCCTTCTTAGCTTTCCTCCTCAACTTACAAATCGTGCAGCGTACCAAAAAGTTCAAGAGGGTAAGGAGAAACTCCCCTCTTGCTCAGACCCTCGTTTGTGCACCCTGACGTAGCCATTCTTCCCCTAGAAGATTAGCCTGTCGCTCAAAATTCAGACAAAAGTTGCTTTCCCCATTGCTGTGGAAGTTACGTGCTCGTTCAGCCAGCCACACTTTTATCTTTTGCCAAGTGATCACGCTTCCTCAGCGCATACCCACGCACAGAGAATGGGTCAGGTGATGAAAAGGAGGCGGCTGATTGGTTCTGCAAGCCAGGGATTCGAACCGTAACCAAAACCGAAAATCGTTTAGGAATGAAATTTTTTCAATAACCGTAACTGAAACCGTTATTTGAAATTTATGCAAACCATAACCGTAACCGTAAATTATTTACGGGTAACCTATATTAACCGAAAAATAAAAATATTAGTTTTTCTCAAGAATGACCTCGAGGAGCTATCTTAAAATGTCTTGGCCATTTGACAGAGTTATTGTCAGAGTGTGTTGCATCTGGTAATACATTTCCGTTAAATCTATCTTTAGGATTAAGAATACCTAGTTGGAATCAGTGGTCGAGCTTATAATAAAAAGTCCATTTCTAAATCTGCCACACTCCTACAATCGCTACATGTATTCAGTATGTGTCGCTTTCAGAGTATTAACTAATAAGTTAGAATTCGGAGATGTCCATCCAACTCTGTTCTTTCAAAACCACCAATGTTCCTGACCTGCACTAGCCAGTATGAAGAAATGAGGTAAATTGACCATCAATGCAGAGCTGGCAGTAAACAAACGTCAAACCTTGAGGTTCGACGTAAAAAGTATGACTCGACGAAAGTTTGTGACATCCCTAGTTGCAATATATCTGTAGGAGAAGCTCCGCCTCCAAACCATGGACAAAAATGGTGCTACTATATACCTAAATGCACCATTTTTCTAGCCTTACAGGATCGGACAGCAAGAAATGCATGCTTCTATAACCACATGCATTTGCTTGGAAATAGCAAACATGATGTAGGTGTAACAGCGCACAACAAAGAAGACTAGGGAAAGGAACGAACAGCACAGAATATATTTTTACAGCTTTCTGTGTTAGTCATTCCTCTCCTTAGTCTTCCTTGTTTTGTCCTATTGCATTTATATTATGTTTAACTTTCACCAACCAGCCCAGCTCTCAATTTTAATACTTTATTCCACGTAGCAGTATTTTACTAGAGAAGGGCTATAGTTCTGCTCCTTCCTTCAGTGTGGGTCAAGCCTCTTCTGCATACATTAGGTTGCAACAAACAAAGCGACGAGAAGGTGCGAATGGTTCTTCCAGCACCCAGTGGGAGCTTTCCGAGGATTATTTACAAACGCTGCCGAACAACAAAGTAGCGATGTTTATTTTTATTATATAAAATATAATGATCCCCAAGTAGCTTGGGTAACATGTATGCTTAGGTATCAAACTATATAATACAAATAGATGTAGTGAACAAGTCTTGGAGCTAGAAACGTGTGCACTTTTGACCAACTAGAAGTACTAAGACATTTTTGAGTTCTTGTTATTGTGAATGTCCCTTAGTCGGGTATATGGGACTACTTTAAACTGTTTATTATAAAACCACTTTCTAGCGTTTCAATAAAACAAATTATTAGAGAAACAGAAAAAAAAAGATTTTTAGGAACGTATAATTGGTAACCGAAATTGTAAAAAGTAAAACCGTAACAAACCGAAACGAGACCAATATCAACAGGAAACTGTAACCATAACCGTAACCAAAACGTTATATTTTTCTGTTTGAGTCCCTGCGGCCAGCACGTAGCTCCCACCGCACTATCAGCTTAGGGGTGAAGGGAACAAGTGAGGTCAGGTGTCATGTGATGTGCACTGGGTACGGACGACGTGCTTTGGGTACCGCGGATGTACACATTGGAAAAACAAAAAGCTTTTGAAGGGAAGGAGGTTAATAGTGCAAAACTATCGACAGTACTATCGATAGTATAGATAGTCACCAAAAATCTGACTATCCATAGTAAAAAACTATCGATAGTCGACTTTCGAAAAACTATCGATAGTACTATCGATAGGCCCCTATCGAAAAACTATCGATACGTAGTACTATCGAAAGTCGACTATCGAAAAACTATTGATAGTACTATCGATAGTCAACTGTGGAAAAACTATTGATAGTACTGTCCATAGTCGACTATCGACAAGCTATGGATAGTACAATCGATGGTCGACTATCGGAAAATTATTGTTAATTGACTATCGGGAAACTATCGATAGTCGACTATCGTAAACCAATCGATAGTGCTGCCGACGGTTTACTATCGATAATCTTGTGACACTAGTAGTTTGCGTCGCACCCTCTTCTCTTTTTCTCGCTTTATTTTTTCAAATGGGACACCAACTAGCCCAAGCACTTACCTCCCAACTTTGGTTCAGCTTTCAGTGATGACGAAGATGGGAGTTTGGGCGAAGAGAGGAGGAAGGGAGGCAAGCGGCAGTTCGGCAGCTGTGCTCGCTTTAGTGGTCCAAAACTATCTATAGTACTATCGATAGTCTCCAGAAATCTGACTATCGATAGTACTATCGACAGTCGACTTTCGAAACACTACTGATACTACTATCGATTGTTGACTATCCAAAAACTATCGATAGTACTATCGATAGTTGACTATCGAAAAACTATAGATAGTGGGCTATCAATAGTTTTGGAAAAACTATCGATAGTATCAATAGTCAATTTATCGATAGCTCTGCATTACTAAAGGAGGTACAAAATAGTCCACTATTTTTCAAATTTCCATTCCGAAAATCAGGCTTTTGACTTCCTACCTTCTTTTTTTGGCCAACTCAACGATTTGCTATTATTGTAAAATCCCCTATCTAAATTCATTTATCCATGGCCCATTTAAGGTATGTTTTGCAGCATTTTAAACTTTGAAATACATACTTTAAAAATGTGTGAAGTTGCCGAATAGCCCTTATCAATTCAAACTAAAACCCGAAAAAAGCATATCGGTACAAATAAAATGAAGGAATAAAAAGTATTTTACTGAAATAAAATAAAAATGTTGGGAAAAACTTTGATGGCAGAGGTGGAAGTGGGAACGCTTTTAAGAACACCGCGTGTTTAAATACAGGCCGCGTTCTGTCGCCACATGGGTAGAACCGGGCATACAATTAAAGGCGAAACACAAATAACAACTTGACCTTGAAAAAATTTAAGCATGTCTCAATCACATCTGATGAACTTGCAAGACACACAAAACGTGTTGCAAATGAGCTGGGCATGTGCAGTCTGTGTGTGCAACATCACGAGGTTACACGACTGTGACACAATGGCACCACATGATACAGTGCAATCCACTTAGTATAACGATACCACATATAATGATGTCCTGCTTATAACAATCAGTTTCTAGAGTTTTCAGACTACAAACACTCGGAGTCTAGTCTAGATACAACGATAATTGGTTATAACAATTGAATTTTCAGGTTTTCTCGTTATCGTTATAAGTGGATTGCACTGTACTATGTCACGTAACGTCACGGTGTCACGCCAATGACATTGTATGAGCACAGTTTGCTATATCCCGGCCCCACACTCATTCTGCGACAAGAACCGTGGGACTGGCCTGGCGGAAGACGTAGGAGGCCAAGGGCTCGTCGAGGCAGGGGGACCTGTCGATGAACTCGAAGAGGTCCATGCCGGCGCCGTGCTTCTCCATGACCATCTGGAAGTGTCCGGCATTCTCGAAGACGTCCAGCACCCTGACAATGTTGGGGTGGTGCAGGGTGGTGAGCAGGCTCACTTCCAGGGGCACCACCCGGCCAATCAGGCTGTCCGTCACCCAGCTCTCCTCGTACACCTTGCTCTTGCGGATGAACTTGGTGATCACCTGCGCCGAGGGGTAAATGTACCTCGGCTTGTCCCTTATCCCTTGCCATGTGAACCTTCTGCCGCAATGTTTCTCATCTTCGAGCACAGTAGGCTCTCGTTAATTCGAGCCACAAGGAGTCACGAATTTTGTCTGAATTATCGAAAGTTTTAATTGTCCGCAGGTGTTGCCTCTCTGCAGCGCACCAGCGCTCGGAAAGAAGCGCACCCAACGGGGCCGCGAGAACAAAAAGCATGAATTACACGAAAACCCCGTTCGAATTAAGCGGCTCATGGATACATTAAAAACATAGCGGGACAACCAAAATTTTGAAATTTGTTTGAATTAACCAGAAGTATGAAATATCAGAGTTTGAATTATTGAGAGCCTACTGTATATGGCACATTAAAAGCCATACTGGAATTTTCCCAGTTCTTTCATGTTTCTTAATCTAGCAGTTTTGTTACCACTGGATCTCCAAGAGTTGGGCTGACAAAACAGGGCTGGTGACGTTGTTTAGCCATGAACCGGCCACAACGTCGGTAGGTATCGGATTGACAACAATGGCCGCTGCAGGGCTGGTGCTCCTCACCAGAAGGCGGTCGGTCTTGCGGTACGCCATCTTGACGCAGCCGTAGGCACCCTTGCCGATCTGTTGCAGCGTGGTGTAGTGGTCCGAATAGATGCCTCCGGTGTACTCGGACTCCGTACTCTCCGCAGACTCGTTGGGCGCGGCATTGTGATCGGGGTCCTCCTTGAAAGCAAGCGGGGAAAACACAACAATCAAATTGTGCCGTGAACAGGATTTTCACAAATTGAATCGTGAAAGAAATTAGTTGTTTTGATCTGGAACACACTGACATTGTTTAGGGAAACTATCATTGGGAAACTAAAGGAATGCCCCACATTTTTCTTCACTAGATACGCAGCAGAGTGATCGGAGAGTGCAACTGTGCAAACAAAATTTCCAAAACACAATTTATTTGATGCTAACATCGCGCTGAAAAATCAAATAAATTTTTAGCCTTTTACGTTGTCGACAAAATGTTAACATCTCTTGTAAAAGACAACGACAAACTAAAAAAGACAATGCCACAGTTGCATCGCCCATTGAATTCCAGTTAGGAAAAACAATGAATGAGCCTTTCCATTCGTCCCGTTACCAAAGAATAGTTTTCCTAAAGTGAAATTTCTGCCAAAAAGCGGAACAGAGAAAAATGTGTTCGAAGTGCTCGAGCCTTTACCTTTTCTTTAACATCAACAAACATAAAAATAATTTTAAAAAAAACTACAAAAAAACAAAACAAATGCAGTGTAAGCAAATGAAAATTTCTGGGTATACTCTCTAGATGTTGGTGGACGTCTAGAGAGTATCAAGGCACCCGAGCCGAGGCACCCTCCAGTGAACTGGTAGCTCCAGAAACGGCCAGAAATGCAAGCGGTTCTCGTGATTCTCTTGCTGAGCAGCTCCAGAAACGGCTATCATCATGAGTGATGCAAGCGGTTCACGTGATTCTCTTGCTGAGCAGCTCCAGAAACGGCCATCATCATGAGTGACGCAAGCGGTTCACGTGATTCTCTCGCAGAGGTTTCATGTGCCGACACTTTCCTCAACACGACTGAAAGCAGCAACAATCTGGGTGAAGCCGACATGTGCAGAAGCAAGGAAGCAACATGCACACCAACTAAGGTCACAACCCCAATTCTTCCCAGCGACATTCGTCCTCATCCAAAGGCTGCACCACGCAAAACAGGGGAGAGAGAAAGGAAAAAAGGGAAGACCAAGGTCCAGGGCGGGAGGAACTGCCAAGGAGCATCGTAGGCAAAGAAGGATGATTTGAGAAGTGTCCAACTCCTCAAGTGATGACGACTGTATACAACTGCCACTCGGCTTGATGAAACTGAAAGTGACGTGTCCTTTGCTGGCAATCACGAGCTTTCGGAAATTGATTGGCTGACGGATGAGGTCAAACTTGGAAAAGACGACTTTGTCCTTGCGAGGTTTTGTACCAAAAGATCTGTTATCTTTTTCGCCGGTAGAGTTGAAAGTACTGACGACTTTGATATCACAGTGAACTTCATGCGGAGGAAAGACGACAGCTGGAAGTTCCACTTTCTGCTTTAGGTAGATATAAGCACCGTACCGAAGACCACCATTGTGTCAAAGTTGCCAGAACCGCAGACAGTTGGAGGAACAGAACAGCTGCTATCTAGCTTCATGTTTGATGTTGACTTGTCGGCCTATACTGTTCATTAGCAGTGGCGTAGCAACAGGGGGCTGAGGGGCCCTGGGCACCAGGCATCCCAGTCCCGTAGGGGGTACCACCTATGGCAGCACTCCCCCCTTCCCTTTTGTTGATTTACTGGGTGGTTGCGATCTCGAGGAGTGAAGGGGGGAGGGGGGATACGAAAGACACAAGGGCCCCAGGTGCCAGATGGCCTAGCTACGTCACTATTCATTAGCACACATTTTCAGTGCAATCTGACATCTGTCGCATTCCTCCCAATTAATGTCCCACTCCCCCTGCAAGGAGGGTGCAATGGAACAAATTTTGCTTGTTGGAAACCATTTTTTTAAACTTCCTCGTCGAGTTAGCACACTGTGCTACTCAGCAATTGTGAAGAGCATTTCACCTTACATTTAGACCCCTTCAACTTGTTCCACGTGTACAATAAAAAATACAAAAAATCATATGGAATTTGCTCCATACCTCCCTACACTGCCCTACGCCACATCATTTTTTTTTTTTTTTACGAGTAGAGAGTTTATTGTTGCACGGGGGTGTGGCGTTGTGACGAGGAACACTGGACAAGTCATAAATAGTTTTGCGGGATTATTGGTATAATTGGGTAAACCCTGAAGAGTAACCCCCGATCCGGTTTTATCGAAATCAAGGGAAACGAAAAAACACCAAAATAAAACTTTTCTCGAATTAAAAGAAAAATGAAGTTTCATGGGAAGAAATTTATATCTGCAGTTTTATTTTGCGTTAACTCCGAACGCAGCCTGCGCCAAGGTGTCCACGAGGTCGCCTCTTTCTTTGGGAACAACGTCTCGTCTCGTTTCCTTCTTTTAATGGTGCCGAGACATGCTCCGAGTACTATTAGGGTCGCGCGCCTGTTCGCTCGAGCACGAGAAATCATACGCCCTCATCCTGTTTACTTGGACACAGGCCTCCGACAAACTCCAGTCTTTTGTCCGACACCATTAAATAGACAAAAAGAAATGCCGAATCTGTTGCAAAAAAAAAATAAACCCCAAAAAATGCCCCCAAACTCTAACAAAAAATAAAACCCGAAACAGAACCCCGCCTGCGACTGCTTGCAATGCAAACTTCGAGATAACTTCTTTTTCTCTTTCTCCTTGCATGTTACCTTACCATGTTGTTAGTTTCTGCACAAATTTGGAAGCAACCCAAAGAAAAATTGCAGGGTCACATTTCGTCGAGGGTCCCCCGGACTAACAATGAAATTGACTACGAAACCGCGTCGAACAAAGGGACGAGTCTGCACCGAGCACAGAGCGGTGCCAACTCACCGGGTCGGCGTTGTTGTGCGACGATTCGCCGTCCGAGCAGGACGATCCGAGGGTGAGGGACCTGAGTGGGCAGGACGGCGTCGGGTACTGGGGCACGTAACCGTCCACCTCCAGGTCACGCGACACCCAGAGACAGTAGATGGAGGATCCTTCCTCCAGCTCCACCCTCCGGATCTGGTACACTATCGCTGGGGGAACGCACGTGCGTGGAGAGAGGAGCGGTAGAGGGCTTAGGGACCCGGTGCTGGTTGCGGCAAACTATGGAAAAACCGAGCATGGTTACCCCGAAGCACCTCGATTTGTTTGTATTTGTCCTACAAGCACCTAAAAGTGGCAAAAATGTGCCGATGCACGAGACGCGTGCCCTGTGCAGCCCTTGGAAGCGAACGGTGGCGGAGCACTCGCCGTGACCCGTGTCTTGTAAGAAATGCGAAACGTGAATTTCACTAAAAGGCTAGGTTTCTCCAGAGCCGTATATAGGGAGCATTTGGCCAGTCTATGATCTCGCCGCCGTAACGCCCCCTTTTTAAGCCACCGAAAGTGAGGGACTTGAGCCAGAGCCTACGGCGAAGAAAAAGAGGCATGAGTGCGTGAACTCCCGGCTGCTCCCAGATGAGCGGGGAGGGCCTCCATTTTCGTTCATTCGCCCCGTGGAATGCATTTGAACGCATCAAACTTTTATTCAGGCACAAAAAGAAAAATCAGCAGAACCCATCCTTTGGGAATGATTATCTACGTTAATGCGAATAGCATCAAACGGTGCGGAGTTATGCGCGTTTCGTTAGGTGGCCGGCACACTCTAGATACGCCAGCCCACTCTTGAGGCGATTCTAAATTTGTTGACACTTTCACAGCCCTGCGCACGATCTCCGCAGCCCAGCACGTGCGTTTGTGTCACTTAGGAAGGCGAGCAAAGCACGCGCACATACGCACAAACTACTCAAAATGGTACCGACCAGACTTTCTGGCGTCTCAGCTAGTCTGAACCAACGGTATTCTAAGCGGTTGTTTATATCTTTACCATAGGACGCGCTTTGACAGCACTGTCACAGCTACCCCGGTGCGCGCGCGTTCCATGCACGAGGGCTCATTCCGCTCTCGTGAGGCTGAGCTCACTGGCCGCCTACATCACCCTCTCCCGAGCGCTGGAGAGGGTGAGCTATGGTAAAGATAGTAAACACATCGTTTAGATGTGCGATTGAATGACTGCCTTCATAGCTCTGTGGTTAGCGCGTCTGCCTGCTGATCAAAGGGTCAACGGTTCGAATCCCAGCCGGCGCCGGTCTTTTTTATTTATTTATCGACCCGCGGCGTAAGAGGTTAGATAGCCAGATAGATAGATAGATACATAGGCGAAAAGTGCGTGAAGTATCCAAAGAGTGCTATTCGCATTAATAAGCCCGTAGCAGACGACGCATAGCCTCAACAGTGCTTTGCACCTATAGTTTGTTGCGTCAAAATGGCGGTCGCCTCCTCTTTGCTCCCTTCTTTCTCTCTCGCTCCTCTGGCGCTCTCCTCCCCTTTCCTTCAATTGTAACCTTTCCAGCGCCTTCGTCGCCAAATCCACTGGCCAGACTCTCCCAATATACGGCTCTGGGTTACCCTACTGAAATGTGGAAGGTGACTGTGTCAAATCAGCAAGTGTGAGTTGCACATTTGGTACGATTCATGCATACAATACACTTCATGTTCTATTGGAACGAGTGTAATGACTGGTGAAGGGCTGATAACATACTTTATATGTAGTATTGATTACCAGGTGTGCACGTTGGGTTTCATTGCAGCAAGATTCAACTTTCCTTTCATGCCTGGCATGTGCCATGTCTGGAACCGCCTTCCCAATAAAAATCATGAGCCATTCCCCTCTGTGAAGGTGAATGACCAGCAAAGCTGTTTAGCACGCGACACAGACGTGACAGAATTTTGAACAAAGGTACGAACACATTTACTGCCTTGATCAATCGTCATCGATCAAGTGCAAGTGTTCACCGACAACGCTTGCAGCGCACGAGTCCGCTTTGAAGGATACCGCACATTGCCGACGTTGGTCAAGTCGTTGTCGAACCGCAGCCGATCACACACCCTACAACTACACCTATACTGCCTGTCCAGAAGGCCCCTGTTGAATTTAGCGTATGCTCCATTAAAGTTGTCCAATTTAGAAGCATGGTACCTGCGTCTCTGTGATGTGTTCTCCGCCCCGCAATGTTAGTTGTTATGGGGCAGAGAATGCATCTGGTGTGAGCAGTGCGAGCCTGAAGGCACCTGCGCACAGCTGCGTTTGAGAGCATTTGAGTGCGTTTGACTGCGTTGCAGCTTTGAGAAACTAGGACAACCCTGCTTCTTATGTTGCGTGCTAAACTATTTGTTGAATTGGATTCCATGCTTCACTCGAAGCACAGATGTGCCAGTGACTCGCTTTCAATTTTTCGATGCAGCGCAATCCAATGCTCTCAAATGCAACTGTGCGTTGGGGCCTTGAGGCTGGGATCCTGATCAACGTTGGTCTTGATTTAGAGTTTGATTTGCGTGGGCTCTCGCGCAAGCGTGCGACAGGACCGCCATCCCGGGAGAGCGGACGGAAACTAGGCACGGAAGCGCTTGGAACGACGACAAAGAGAGGGCGCTGTGTGTTGACGCACATGAAAAATCCATGGAACCCTAGCCATTAACAGCTTCGCTGTAGAATAGAATTCCGGGATCTAAGACACACGGAGGGTGGGTGCACATGTACACACTATGTGGGGTCTTTTGAGATTTCACATTCCAAAGAGCGAGGCTGTCGTCGTCAACTTATAGTCGGTAACAGGTTAAGAGTTCAGGGGAAGCTACCCCACCTCTTCCCAGTTTAGCAGAGCGAATGCTGGAGAGGAGATCGCCTTCTCTCCATTGTTCGCTCTGCTGAAGGGGAAGAGGTGGGAGGAGCTTCTGCAAGTTCCCCTGAACTCTTTAAAAGACACTGACACCACCAAAAAAAAAATGTTTTCATTTTTTGTTAGGCCATTTAATATGGTGTCAGGAGACTACCCAATTAATATTTTGCTGCAGAATCACGTATATTTTTAATAAAGCCAAGAAACGCAACTGCGTTTCTTGCTCTTTCACAAAGCAGAGCGCCGCCATATGTCTCGACACATGATGTTTTACCCCTGCCGGGAGTGACACACAAGCACTTGAGGAAGAGCTTTGACTGGCGTCGGTGTCCAATCGGTGAGGAGACGAGCGCCGCGTCGGCGTTCAACCGGCAGTCGACCCGTCAACTTTCCCCGCCGGTGCCTAACCGGTCGCGGTAAGGTGCCAGCCACATAACACATTCTGTGTTAATAGCTGCCGCAAGATCACTCGCCACGACACTACGGTGGTAATAGAACAAACGTCGTCGCATGCGTCTCGAAGATAGTCACGTACAAAAGCGTCGTGACGTAATTAAAAACGGCTGCGGCAAACGACACCGCACAATGCGAGAGGTGTACCAATGTGGGAGCCGTCCCGATGACGACCCTGACCCGTATAGGACCCCTCCGCGATGCTCAGCAGTGACTCGGAGCTCCTGAAGGTCTTGAGCTCGGCACGGAGGGCCCGCTCCCCCGATGCCGCATCCTCGCCCGCCCTGGACGACGGGGAGGCGTTGTTGGGGCGCCAGGAGTTGCGGCGCGGCGCCCCGTCTTCCTGCGTGTTTTCCTCCGAGCTGTGCACCGTGCTCGACGTCATCGTCGACGTGGAGTGGAAGCTGTCCGATGTCGAGAGGCGCACCTCGCCTGCGGGGACAACGCGCGTCTCCAGAGTCGGGGCCGAACTCCTTGGAGCAAAAATAAAAGCGACTACATTGTCCCGCGGCGTTTGCTTTACGTGCAGCGTCGGAGCAGTGGCCGTTTCACCGCAAGCAGGGTGAGCCTGCTGCCGGGCAAAGTTTGTCGGTTGTTCCCCGCATGTTTGCTCCGTAGAGTTCAGCCCTCAGGGACCGAGTAACCGCATATGTCCAACACAAAATGCGTTATATGGCTGGCTTTTACCAGCTACCAGTAACGAAAGTGTCGCACAAGCGCCGCGTCCGCATTCGGTCGGAACACGTGCCGTCTCTGACCGAGCAGGAGTCTCGACTGAACACTGAAGTGGCACTCGCGTCCAAGCTCCCGTCTGCGGCGCAGGAAATTCATCGCTACAGCCCCGTCACTTAGGCGCCGAGCGAGAGCACCTGCACGTATGGTGGCAGGGCCAAAGCTGGGGCGTGCAATCGCGAGACGCAAACTTTGTGTCGCACTCCCTTCGGAGTGCCGGCTTAGGCGGTGCTTCCTTTCGGAGACGCCACACGCGACGACGTTTGTGCCATTGAAGCACGCAACGCCTACCACAGTCCTTCTTGCAACATCACCGTGGGGTGGCACGCGACACGTCGTGTCGCCGCCGCCTTTGCCGCAACAATTTGCGTAAAGGGGGAATATCTCAACACCATGCAACGTAAAAGGCTACATTGTGTGATGCGGTTACCGTGGTAATGAGCCACCGGCAACTTTCCCTCTCGACCGCAGATGAAATCGGCCATTACAGATAGATGATAAGGTGTTAAACGAAAGAATAAATAAAATGAAGACTGGTCGTAAAACTGTAGTCACTGACAAGGAAAGAACAGCGGGAAGGAGGTACAGCTGTCCCACCTCCGGCGCGAGCTTCATACATTTGACATTGCTTTGGAATCTCGGTACGCCATTCTCACTTCATCGGGGACCGTAGATAGCTCATCTCGAGAGCCACCACTGACCCAAGGGGAGCACAAGGTCGTCTTCGTCTTCCTCCTCTTCGACGAGCCCGCGCAGGAGGCGGCGGAAGAGGCGCACGAGGAGTCCTCTCGGGACGCGTGGTGCGTCCCGTGGTGCTGGGTCTCCGTCTTGAGCGCGGACGAGTCTCCGGAATAGAGGTCGCCCCCGCCCCTCAAGGAACAAGAGTCCAGCTGGTCGGCACTCGTGGAAACCTGCACGCAAACGACCTAGTCACAAAAGTCGACGTGCGTCCAGAATGGCGGTCTCCGCACCCTGGCCCACGGCTGGCCGCGGTTACTGCAGCGACGCCCGGCCCGTGGCCCGTTTCCGGCAGGCTTGCCGGTACCGGCCAAACGCTTGGTATCCGCTCCGATTTTTTATCCCGCTGGTAGTTTTGTGACACCTCAATTGCACATTTGTCGTCATCAGCATCTCCATTCCCATGGTCGGTAACAGGTTAAGAGTGAAGTGGAAGCACCTCCCACCTTTTTCCACTTAAGCAAAGCGAACGCTGTAGTGTGGCCGACCGTAGCGCCCCGTTGTATGTCTGCGTAATTAAGTTAAAATTGTTTTGTATGACCATTACTGCCATTTGCAAATATGCCAACGTTCCCATGTGCCTCGATTTATGCCCGGCGAGGTTTTTTGGCTGCAATCATTATGCGATATAACTAGCTAAATATTTGATTATACTACAGTAAACTTTCGTTAATTCGACCTCGACGGGACCGTGAAATTTGGTCGAATTATCCGAATGATTGAATTAAAAAAGGAAGGAAAAACGGTTAAAATTAAACTTCCTTTTATTGTCCAAAGTACTCACAAATGGTCTGCTGCCGTCTGCGCTTAAAACGCGTGTCCAAAAGCAGGCTTCGGAGAGCACCGTAACTAAATGTTACGTCCCCAAAAAAATCGCGCACTACAAAAAAAAAAAAGAAACAACAAAAACAAAAGGAAAGAGAACTTAGGCTTTCCAGTGCACAAGATGGCGCGCACACGATGCTACAGAAAAAAGAAAAAAAAAAGAAAAATGCTCCGAGAGCGCGCTGGCTTGTGCGCGCCCGACCACGTGCTATGTTCTCCGCGCTACTCCACAGCAGATTGGGTGCGCTGGCTCGTGTCATTCACTACGGTCCATCGCAACGGCGTAGAGGAGCAGGCGCATATTTGCGCACGTCCGGCTTCGCAGCAAAGGGCCGTGTTTCGCCCTACGTTGGTGATTTTTCTGCCGTGGTGCCGTGCAATGTGAGCCCGCGCGCATTCGCTCGGGACGAATTATCCGATGCAGAGTCTTCCCGAGTTCGAATTATCGAACTTTTCCTCCCATAGAAATGTATGGGCACTCGACGGGACCTTTGAACACGATCAAATTAAACGGAAAGTCGAATTAACCGAGGTCGAACTAACGAAAGTTTACTGTATATACTCAACTGTATTACTCGCAAGTCATGTTATCTGCAGGTAGGTTTTCTACTATTACACCCTAGATTCTAGGGTAATAGAAAACCTACGATCATTTTTTCCCTAGTTTAAATTTTTGTATTAAAGTGTTTTTGTCTATTTATTTAGTTTTCTTTTCGCATTTATATTTACTTGTTTATTTTCTGGCCTTCAAGGCTGCGAAAGACACCTAATTCAGTCCCTCAGCCATAGAGTTTGAAGACTCCTGGTCTAGAAGATTGAAGATCGAGCCTCAAAGACCAGCGTGTTCCGAGTTTTGCTTACCTGCGTGCCATCGAGCAAATAATGTGTACAAGTTTTAAACTATGTTTTAAAAGGTGTGCCCACTCTAAACTGCCTGAAAGTACCTCCCCCCCACCCCTCCCAGTTATAACCCTCACTCCGAAATGAGTGACACAACAAACAGCATTTCTTGCTGGCATATATCCTTTCACTGCAAACCAATGATGGACTGCCATGACCCACCTTGAGCCCCACGTTGCCGTTGATGTCCCCGCTCGTCCCCGCTGCCCCCGAAGTTTCCCCGCCCTCCCCGGACGGCCCCACCAGTGGAGCCAGGGGCTCCGCTGCCGACGTGGATCGCTGGAAGGGGCGGTGCTGCTGCGTTGCCTCACCGAGGTCACCGACCCCGTCAGGCTCAGGTCCTGAAGGCCCGACGTCACCGCATCCTCCAGCATGGACGCGTGCCCGCCACCTCTTCCCATGGAACACCGTGCCGAAAACGACTTCCCCAGCGGGTTGGGCGGCCTGCGTTTCGGAGGTGGCTTGCTCTCAAAGCGCTGATCTTTGCGAGTTTTGCTGTTGATTGTGAGTAGTGTTGACATATGGGCTAATTGGCTTGTCGTTATTAACAAACAAACGGCATAAAAGCAGTGTTGGGGAGCACCTTAAGTACATTGTCATAACTGCCAAGTTCGGAGAAAAGAAATGTGAAATATTCCCAGAGGGGGGAGGGGGTGGGGGGTAGCAGTTTTATAAAGAGAAATACTGACAATGAATTTACGTGAATACTTCATTTGTATTGCATTGTTCATGCTACACTCCGTTTCACCTTATGTTGTACTGCAGCAAAGGCTAGAAGCGCGAGCTCATAGCGTTGGCAGCTGCCCTTGGGGCACGAGAGCTTGTGCCGCCGAGATGTGCCCTAGAGCAAGGAGCTCGCGCTTGTAGCCTTTCCTGCGGTACAACACAAGGTGAAACAGAGTATAGCGAGACACAGCTGGGCCTCGCTATCATTGCTGCCGTCTGTTGCGACTGCAAATATCCTTGTTTAAGTGCGGGGAGGGTGGGGGGTTACTTTGCATTTTCTGGGAGACTTTTCTGTCAATTGTACAACCGCACGAAATGGTCGGAATTTGGGAGTCTCCCGGGTAATACGGGGGACTTGGCAGATATGCATTGTACTTAAAGTACTATTTCCAAGTAGGTTTAGAAATCTTGTACTTTACTGCAAGTACATACTTGTGCTTCACATAAAGTAGTTTTTCTGGTACTTTCCGAGGAACGTACAATAACTCCCGATTTCAACGCACATTCCCCTAATCTGGTCTCGGCGAAGTTAGATCTTTCAAGGACCACGCATTCAAGGCCTTGGCTTTCCCAATACTGTACACGACTTCTGAGGTCGAGTAAAGAGTTCACCAACCTCTAACAAAAGAAATCGTGTATAGTCATGTGAAAACACGCTATCGACTTTCGAGACGTCGTCTGGTCATTTTTCCGAGTGAACTAATGGCGGCTACAAGACCGATACAGATAAGTGCCTTATAATGTTGATTGTGATTGTGATTAAGTTGATTCTTCAGCGAGAGAAAAACAACTATTCTGTGGCCACCTGACTTTATTCAATATTTGCCACCATTTCCAATATAATTGACGCACCTCCAATTACTCCTGGGGCAATGCATAACATATTTTTTTTAAAACTGTATAGGGGAATGAAAGGAGATCATGAAAGGTTGTGTTAAAAAGTACTTGTACTTACTTTAAAAGTACAGTTTATTTATGGTGTGTACTATCCTTCAAGCACATTGCACCCGGTGTACTTCCTACATTAGTTGAAGCATGTAACCTCTCATTTACTACTTTGTACTTACTTGCTTTACTCAAGTACTTTTTAGATGCACAGTATAGAGCACTTAAAACATAACCGCTTATAGTGCAGGATTGGATCATCGGGAAATCAAAACGACCCCGTTGCTTCAAGCAGCGAGAATAAATGTCTGCCTGCGGTGTACACAGCAAATGGAAAGGCCTGGATGACCCAAGAGTTCTTGGCTAGTGGGCTGAAAAGTTCCGATGGGGCCATGGTCGCGGAAAAACGGCGCGTCATTCTTATCCTGGACAACTGCAGTGCTCACAATCCGCAGCTGCAATTAAGCGCAGTCAGTTTGAAGTTCCTGCCGGCAAACATCACTGCTAAAACCCACCCTCTCAATCAGGGCGTCATTGCTACAGTCAACGCGCTCTACAAGAAGCACATATGCGAAAGAGTAGTCTTGAAATTGCAACGAGAGGAACCCATCAAGGTGAACCTGAGGGGAGCCACTGACATAATCACCGCGTCGTGGTGGCAAGTGAAAGCCACAACCATTCAGAAGTGTTTTCGCAACACAGGGTTTGTGCGCGATGCCGGGGATTCGGAGGACGCAAATCGGAGCAGTGATGCGATTCACAAGACGATCGGCGCAGACGACACGTGGTCCAACCTTGTGGAAAACCACTTTGTTCCAGCAGATGACACGTTTCAAAACTATGTAGATGAGGATGACGATGACTCTGTTGTCCATGAGGAAGCAACCACCGATGAAGCTATTGTTGCAGCAGTGCGAGGTTCTGGGGAGAGTCCACTTGAAGATGAGTCTAACGATGACGAAGAGAGCACGTCGAAAGTTTCAAGTAAAGATGCACTGCAATTCTTGCAGAAACTGAAGGTTCACCGCGAGCAGAACTCCTTCAGTGATGAGGTGTTCAAATGCCTTAGCATTATCGCAGACCAGGTCGTCCGCTCCAACATTGAAAGGCAGCGCCCGGCAAAAATCATTAATTTCTTTCAAAATGCATGACACGCTTGAGAGAGAAGTGTACTAGTCTAGTGAAATAAGAGCTTTACTCAGACTGAGCTTTATTTTCAATCTAACATGAAACAAATTGTTTTACAAAGGTAAGTTGTCTTATGGCATGTAATTTGACCTGAAAAATTGACGTTTTGATTACAGCAGGGTACCGCTTATAGTGCGGATTTTCGCAAATCCCGTTGACATACATTATATGCAGTCTACACTGTACTTTACCCAACACTGCATAAAAGATAAACAAAGAAGAGGAGACAAACACTTATCTCAGTGCTGTCCTATCCTATAACCCTTGCCTACTTAACAGTAGCATAACAAGCATATTTCGAGTTTGCTACGTACGAGCACTACAACAGACACACTTCAACTTTGCTCCACCACATCCGCATGTTTACTAGAGCAGTCTTTCCTGGACAGAGGTTCTACTGAAGATACGGCGTCCAGCTGCAAAGCACCTACCTGGGTAGTTCAGAGCACTCCGACTCTGGACGATCGTCCAGAAAAGCGCAGGCCCTTGAGTCTTCCTCGTCATCATCTAATGGAGGCAGTGGCACCGAATCCGTGTCCAGGTACTCGAAGTCGTCGTAGAATGACGGGATCACCACCGTAATGTGCTGCAACGCGAAATGTCGGGGAATGCTAATTTCACTACAGCTGCAATTATCCGTACATGTATCCTTCTGACCATAACAACACGAAATCATGGAATGCCCATGACGGAACTACGAGTGACCAGCTAGCACAGAACCGACTCCATCGAAAACAAACTGTCCTATGGCATGAACTGGTGCGTCTCGAGCAGGAGCTTCGCTTCGGCTCACAAGATGCCAAAGTGCAAAGAAATGAAGGAAGCTCGTGCCAGAGGCAGGACAACAAACTCGTCCGCGCCATTACCGTTCTGTCGGTCACTATAGCAGTATGCTGGCAACACACAGGGATTCGTTGGCACTGCGCCGGCATAGTTTTGCTGGCAAAACTGCAGATGAGCTTTCTCGTCGGCCGCTCGCGACGGACCACCCAACTTTCCCTGGAGCTGGGACCGACTGCAGTTGTACGAACATTTTCGGGATGCATAAATTTAAATTATAAAATATTCCAATATTGAAGTTCATTTGTTTAGTGCTATGCCTGCAATACATCGAGGTTCAGCGGCACTGCGCCGGCACAATATGAGCAAATCTGCGGTCAAGCTTTCTCGTCGGCCGACCACGACGGGCCATCCACGTCTCCATAAAGCTGGGACTGCCCACAGCCGTAAAAACATTTATCAGGATGCATAGATTTTTATATTTAACAGAGCTTAGCATATACAACGAAGTTTTCTAGTGGTACGCCGGCAGTATGTCGGGGTTACTGTGGCACAGCGCCGGCACAACACCAGCAAAACTACGGCCAAGAGTTTCTCGTCGGCCGACCATGACGGGCCACCCACCTTCCCCTGAAGCTGGGACTGGCTGTAGCCGAAGAGCATGAGAGAGAAGTTTGTGTTGCAGGAGTGGATGCATCCGTCCGGCAGCACCGTGATCATACCGCTGATGTTGGCAAACACCCAGACGACGCCTCGGTAGGCCGTCGGGGAAGGGGAGGGCGGCCCCCGCCCCTCCACGTTGTCGGAGAGCGGCTCCAGCAGGATGCTCAGCGGGAAACTGCCGCCGTCCCGCGTGCGCCCCGTGGCCTGCTGCTTGCGCACCGTCTGCATCGATCGACGCCACGAGATACGGTCGTTGATCCAATTTGCTCGGGGAAAGACTCGTCGAATCGCGTGGATCCTCACTTCGGTAATGCGTCAAAATCTTTGGAGCTAGAATGGTCAGTATAGAAGCATGGCACCTAGTTGTTGAAACAAAGCAATGAGTCTGTCTCGTCGGAAGACAAAAATAGAGTGAAAACCTTCGCCGGGGTGCATTCCAAAACTACCGTAGAATACCGCGCATCCACCCATTCCACACTAAGCGGCCACTCCCAAATTTGTAAGAGCTGAGAAAATATGCACAGCACATTGATATGTAAAATTCATGACCGAACAAGTGCCCATCCCCCAATTTTCGAGATTATCTCTAAATTTTGAGTGGGCGCTTGCCCGATATTTTACGGTATGCTCATATTTTGACGAAAAAAAGTGTGGACTTCAAACGACTACCGTAATATACCAAGCATGCGCCTGGGTCACAGCAACTGCCCGCCCACTTTTGAAACATTTCAAGAATAACCTAAGAATACGTCGAGCGCCCACTTCCCGATTTTAACCCAACTCAAAAACACGCGAATGACACATCAAGTGCCCGGTCGTCATGGGTGGCCGTTATCTCCGCGACAGGCGAACAGCACGGGCAAGGCAGCGACGCAGTGGAAAGGGGGCGAGGGGTGCAGAATCAAAAAGATAGCGGTAGGAGCTAGCAAATCGTTTGGCGCCCCTGGTTTGGTTACGAAGCGCGTTACGCGCAGGCCTCCATGCGTATTCATTAATTAGTTGGTTCAATTGGTTCCGCGTTTAGCGCGCTCTGGTCCTTGTGTTCGCTTGCTTCACTTCTCGAGTCCGGACAATGCACTCCTATACGATTGCCCGGAAAGTCGAAATAGTGCAGTGGCATTGGAAGCATGAAAAAACGTTAGTTGGATAAAGCAAGAATTTAAAATTGACCGCAAGAGAGTGCACAAGTGGGACTCAAAGTATATAAACTTCTCCAGCGACAAAACTATGGACAATCGAGACTCAAACGCAAGCCGAGCGAAGGAGAGCCAGTCTTCGGTGAAGAGGTCAACGAGTCTTTACTGGAGCTTTTGGAAAGCAAAGTAGAGCTGGGAGTGCGGTCAGTAACCGACTTTTGGAAGAAGAGGCGCCGAATCGGACTGAATCTTAGGAACCTCAAAGCATCTTTGCGATACATAAAACCCCGGCGAGAAGCGGTATAGCGTCTCTCTGCGCAAGTGTGCGAACGACAGCCTGAAGGCACCGTCGGACTTTGCAGAGGCAGTAAAAGCATTCCGCGGCGGAATTGCGTCTTTATGTGCTCGTAATGACAACGTGGATCATAATATTTGTAATGTGGATCAAACAATGGTCAGGATGGATAACCCTGCCAACGGAAGGAACAACGTGGTAAGCGAAGGCAGTGTTTGAGTAGCAAACACCGGTTGTGCTCGATAAAGCTTCACAGTAGCCCTTGCAGCCCGCGTGCATCTGGACACAAACTTCAGGTGTATGTGATACTGAAAAAACCGACCGGGAGGATCCCAACAAGAGCCTATTTGCAGCCGCACAGTTTTGGTAAGACGTCTGTGCTTTCTAACATACATTTATTTATTAAGGCGAAAGCCTTATAGGTCCCATTACGCGAAAGGGCGTCGTCGTCGTTGTGCCCGAAAGATGGCCATAAAAATATGTCATCAAGCATGCGTCGCCCAAGGTCAAAGCGGACGCGCCTCAGAAAGAAAACACGAAGAAAAGAAAAGCAACGCAGATTCCTTATCACGGAAGCTGTGGAGCCGGCGGGAGCGCCACGCCTGCGCCTGCACGCCGCCGGAGCCCCGTGTGAAAAAGCAAGATGTGTTGCGCTGCATTTAGGAATGCTTTCGCATTCCTACATGTAAGCAATCTTAGGTGTCTTCGGCATGTTTTTTTTTTTTTACTGCCGAGGACTTAAAGTGATAGCAAGCACAGCGCAATGCACTTATAACGATATATTGTTTATAATGATCAGTTTCTAGAGTTTCTAGACTAGAAACGATCAGTTTCTAGTCCAGACACTACGATAATCGTTTACGATTGAAATTTAGGGCCTTCTCGTTATCGTTATAAGTGGATTGCACAGCATATGCAAAAACATTCCAATAATAGTTTTTTTTTTTTGCAGACAATGTGTGTTTCACGTTTATTAAAAAATAGATTAATGAGGACAGTTTGGGGCAGTAATTGTGAAGACACTTAGCGGTTACTTGTGATTGATCAAGCACCATTACACAAAACGAAAGATGTAATGGAAGCTGCTAAGGTGCTGGACACATATTGTCCGTCCCTGCATGCTTGCGCCGCCGTTCTTTAGCCAGCCGATGTTTATTGAAATAAGTCCCTCAAACATTCGTTGCAACGACAGCAGGGAACCTTTACGTGGCGTAACAAAAAAACTGCAAAAGGAAACCTCCAAAAGCCTTCGCGGCAGGACATTCTCGATTGCATGTTGAATGCGTGGACCGCAGTAACCGAGGAAGTGATTCGCCAATCCTTCAAACACTGCAGCGTCGGCACCGCACTCGACGGCACCGAGGACGGGAGCTCCACAATCGTCTGGCAGGCGATGGGTCCCCATCGGTGCCCCATAATCATGCTGCCCTAACCGACGAGCGTGTCAATCTACTCTTCCGTTTAGACTCAGAAGAGTCATTTGACGGCTTTGGTGATGGAGATTAGACGTGTAATAATCCCCTTTTAATTTGACTCCTGCTAAAAGGTATGTATAGGCTAGTAGGTAGATGAACATCTTGGCAACGCTTGCATCTGTCTCCTCTTCACTTTGTCCTTGTCTTGTCGTGCTGTTTTACACCAAGATAATTTGACTCCATGACCTGTTTATGCACTTTCTTCCGTGGAAGTTCCGTTTTCTCGCGTCGGCGCGCTCATACTGGCTCGGCAAACGACGGCCATTTGCCAGAGGCGCGAAATGGCCACCGTTTTGATTTCAGTGGTTGGACCAAGGGCCCACCCGATCGTGTGCTTTCTGTATTTTCCCACTTGGGCAGAGATTATCTCCACACTTTGGAGCTTGCTCGGTATATTACGGTATGCATAGTATATTTTGATTCCTTGTAGCAGCAAGTTTACCGTTTTATTTCCTCATATATACAGGTTGTCTCAACAAAAAGAGCATGCAACCAGATCCGGCCCTCTTACTTCGTAGTGCATTTGGCGTCCCCGATTCTGCAAGCCCTAAAGCAGGGCGTCTTTTCATTTTACGCATCACTGGTTACACTTGGAGCCAAGCCTCGACGACAAAGAGGTTATCTATCGGGGAGGGGAGGGGGAGGAGGGGGCTAACCTTGAGCACACCGTCTTCGGCAGGGGGCAGCACCAGGGACGGGATGATGTCTGTGATGGGAGTACCCTCCAGGTCTGAACCCTCGGAGTAACCGCACAGGACGGCTAGGCTCTTGTCTGCAGTCAGGATCTGGCCCTGGGTTGTGTACACGGAAGATGGCACGGTTCCATTTGCTGCTCGTTCGTACCCCATGAGCCGGTGCTCACAATTAGTTGTTTAGACAATTTCCGTCAAAGTCTTTCTGAGACATCATTAAAGGGAAACTCTGGCCGAAAACGAAACCAAAATAAATGACTGGTATCGTTTTACTGGCACGAAATATGATCACATCCGAAATATTTTATGTCAAAGTGAAGCCGCGTACTCCACTAAAACCGATTTTAAAGATGCGACCAGCTGCTCTTTAGTGGGCGGCAAGCGGGTTACCTTTTAGTCGAGGAACACTGGCACTGCCCCCGTGACGTCACGTTGTGGAAGAGCTGCAGTTGATTCCGCACATTGTACTGTGTACCGCAGCACCACGGCGACGTCGCTCACGGCCACTATGACTTATAATCAGTGTTGCCACCTCTCTAGTAGATAGTTTTGGTTTTGCAGTAGACGCCCGAAACCAAACTTAGAGCCGCAATATTTATAAAATTGCACACAATATCAAAAATGACCGCCCCAAGGCCCGTGATGTGACAGGCCCCAAGGTCAAAAATTTTTTATTGAAAAAAAAATCAATGTTTTGTTGTTTTTGGAAAAACATGCCTCGTTCTTGGTAAATTGGCAGTTGCCCTCGTCTGTCACGTCACATCCGCGACGTTACATTTGTTCAGTGCATGCAAAAGGTGCCCCCTCAACTTCTGTCCGACGACGCTATTGAGGTGTCGTGCTTTCGCCGGTCGCAACCCTGGCAATATGTCACAGCAGTGGTGGTCAATGTGGCAGGCACAGGCAGAAAGACCCTTTCCAAAATTGTGAAATGATGCATATATTATGGGCAGCTGCCATTAGTTGGTCTCATCGCTTCTGACGTGAAGGCCGCGATTGGTTTCAGAGTTCGCGCCGAGCACAAGTGCAGCACTAGTGTGGAACGCGTCTCGATCCGAGTACACTCCGAATGCTGACGAAGCGTTCGTGTCCAGTGCGTGCTCACGGTACGTGACCAACTAATGGCGGCCACACATAATCTATGCGTCATTTCGAAATGGGACGCCAAACACACCGGTCCGAGACGCGCTCCAGGCGCCACAGCCGAAGACTCGAGGTGGCACCACTCACTTTGGCGGCGTCAAAGGTGACCGCGGCTGTGGTCCTCTGAACGGGTTCCATGACCACCAGGCAGCGGGGCTCGGAGTCCGAGTCGAGCTTACGAACCCAGACGGATACCGGCACCACCTCACCGTCGCTGTCGATCAGGTCCATCTGGAACGTCCGGCCGATCGAGTGAATTCTGTACGGTGCCGGAAATCCAATTCTGGGACTCCGTGCGGGAGCCAAACGCGGTGCCAGCTCAGCTACGCACGCGGGAATATCGAGCCCTCCTCGAGACTAAGAGACGGATGCCCATACGAGACTAAAAAGACGGATGCTTGGGTTGCACGAAACTATATGTAAGTCTCCAAGCAGGGAGTGAACAATGGCAATATTCATTTGTTCGCCTTCGGTCAGTGACTTTCGGCTTCCGCCGACCGTCGTATAACCGTCGACATTGCCCTCGAAACACCAAAGCGATGTAGAGGGAGAGCTAACACTGGAAGCGGGAAAATGGGAAGACTTTTCTGCCGTCATAATCCTACAAGTGACTATAGCGATAACATCCCCACTACGCGGTAAACTTCAATCGCAGTTTCATCGAACGACATTAGGTGATCAGCGAATCAGTCGATCAGATAGTGTCAGCCGACGGAACCGACATTAAAATTTACCGTGTGGCAGGCAAATAAGGACGCGAGTGCATTTAGGGCCCGACAACCGGTACAAGAGGCAGAAGAAGTGGCTGCGCCGAGTTACGAGCACGCTCCACCGAAGGGAGCGACGAAGGGGCACTGACCACTTTCCCGGCGATGACCACCACCTCTCCGGCCTTGTCGACGTCGGCATCTGCCAGGGCGTACTGCCCCTTCTTCATGACCAGGAAGTCGCAGAGTACGCTTACTGCCCACCTGGGTGCCCATCACCCCCAGCAGGGCACAGGCTGCCTTGTTGGCCGTCAGGATCTGGGTCGGGAACGGATTGTCCATTGGCCTCGGGAATGACGCAACAAAAGCAGCTAAGGCGTCGGTGAAGTACAAAGGATTGGAAAAGGTTCAATCTTGGAAGGCAATTTCTCAAGAGGCAAATGTCGAGAAATGCGGTGTTTCACCATGCATACATTGAAATGAAATGTTATAACCAGGGCTTAAAGTCTAGGGGGTCTCAGGGTCCCGGACCCCCACTGATTTCATTGAGATGGTCTGAAACCCCCTTCACAGCCCCAGCATTAGTGAAATCAAAATCATATCTTGCAATAAAATAGCTTGTTTTCAGGAATGTGACATTTGGGGATTAGCAATTTGAAAGTTGCAGGTACAGCGTGGGTAGAGTCAGCAGCGGGGTTTATTTTATGTGCATATGGTACATCTCGTCAGAACCCCCTCTCCCCCTACCCTCTGTAGGGACCCCCCTCAACTTATGGGAGACTTTAAGCACTGGTTATAACACAGTTTAAACTGGTAGCCTTTCTTCATTATGCCGGTAGGTAGGCAGAGCCCCTACTTTTACACTCATAATAGTTGCCAAGAACAGTGTGCAAAATGACTCATATTAAAGTACCACCCCAGCACCAAAAAAAGGTTCCCTTTTGGGCTTTCCCCTCCATGTCACAATGCCTGTTGCTGAAGAACTCGGGTAAAAATGCATACGTGTTCAATCTTCTTCATGAGAATAAATCTTATTTGGCTCTTTCAGAGGGATCCAAACACGCGAATCCTTGACCTCAACGTTTAGAAGCTTAATTCGTGTCCACTGGACATATAATCCCAGTAATTCCCGTAAGAACAAGACCCTACTAGGGTGGGCCCGATTTACTCTGGTGGCTCGTGCCATGTCACGAGCAATGTTGGACACAGGTAGCCTTTCAGACTGCAAGGCAGGAAACATCTGTAAGACAAGTTATGGAAGGCACCCAAAAGACGCCCCCTTCTTGCCCCCTCCTAACGCAACCTGAAGTGGGAAGGGCTATGCATTCCAACTTTCTCACCATCACACTAAAACAAAGCGCATCGAATAGGCGTGTCGCGTCAACGTTCGGTCAGGACTGGTGTTCCAATCAATGAGTCAATGGATGCTAGGCGTCGAACACATGTACCAATCGCAGAGTTCCCGTCGTCGTCGTGCAATGTTTTACGATCGAGAAGGAGAACAGAGTGAATGTGGGCTTTGGACATTCTATATACTCCGTTCACCTCCACTTCTTACGGGGCGGTGGAAGCTACGAGCTCTTTAAACTAGTCAACCGTTGGTCTTGCACCACGTGATTGCATTCTCCGCACATGCTCACGCGCAAAAAGCAGAGTCTGCTGACGAGAAATCCTGCGAGCACACAGCTTTCCATCCTCACCCCGTTAACTCTAAGGCGAACGAAGCGTAGGCGCCTTACCTGGGTAGATGAAGCATCCACAGTGAGCACGGCTTTCCCCGGGGCTGAGCAGGGCGGCCGGCGGGCAGGAGCGCCCCCGCGCTGTAGAAGACCCAGCTGCCGCTGAGCAGGTTGGTGCTGCCGCCGTGTCCCGGCTGCAGCTCGGGCCCCTGGCCGAGCACGGGAGGGCCCCCGTAGCTGAAGGCACACAGGGCGTCCCCCCGCAGCTTGCTCAACGTGCACTTGCGCTGCTCCGCCATGGCCCCATCCGGCCGGCGGCCCCGGAGCCGTGTGCCGGCCCTCCGAGCGGCACAGCCGGACCACCAGGTCGAGAGGGCTGGCCGGATAGGCGCGGCTACGGGACTTCCATCGTGGGGTGCCTGCACTCTGCGACTGCGTCCACGTCTGCGGGGGTTGCGTACGTGCATCTCGTTAAGGGGACACACGTACGTGGTATGTCGACGCATCACGGCTCTGAGCACGTGGAGTTGAAGCTCACGCTGGCAAACTCAGGGATCCTGGGCTCGACCGTCACCCCTATAGCCACTAAATAAGCTACACTTTGGACTAACGACGCTTCAGCCATTTCGGTGCTTAAAATCACGGTTGTCAGTCCCTATTGTTCTAGCTGACCGCTTACTTTTGCCAGTTATCCAAAGCTTTATCTGAAATCACAGGAAACACTTTTCTGTCCTCCAGAAATGTTAACAGTTTTTAACAAAGCAAAACAATATCACCTGAGCTTCCCAGCCCTGTATCTAAAGCTAGGAAGTCGCACTTTTGAATTATGATGATCGACAGTCGCGTCTGCTCTGCACTAAGCACCAAGATGGCGGCGGCGTTCACTAGCAGATTGGGGAACGGAGTGCCGATACTTTCAGTGTAGCTCATTTAGTTGCTCTAGTCGCTCCTGCTCGTTTCGATTAGCACGAGCATTGTAATATGTACTATGTACTCTATACCGACACACCCAACTACAAATGTTGCTCCAGCATTCTACCGGCATGTCGTGCATCGCTACCGCGTGACGCACCTTAAAAGACGCTCAGCTAGCACCTGCTAATTTCTAGGTTAAATTTTTCACCTACAGCAGAGGTGTAGGTGAAAAACCCATTGCAGCTGACTTGCTTCCCGGTGTTTAAACAAACACACAACAGAGTTACTGGAGTTTCCATAGTTTCGGGGCAAAAACATACTTCTGCGTAGTTTTTGTTTATTTTGCGAAGCTTAATGGATTGCTTCATCTCCACCATATGGCGATGTATCCAGCTGCATAATTTTATAATTTTCTCGTAACCTCTTTTTCCGTCGAAATTGGATTCGCCAGATATTTGAGGTTACACGAAGCTACAGGTACAGAGTATGACTATTTATTTTTATGCTACCCACAGAGCCTTTTGGCATTACAGCAAAAAAAAAAGGGGGGGGGGGGGGGTAAGCACATGCATAATTAAAGAAAGATAATTGAACAGGTAATCACCTTCAACAAGCTGTGCATGAAGCACCAAGTAGATAGGATAAAATGCATCACATTTTGCGACAATGAAAGCATTTTTCTGGCACATCTTGCAACTTTCAAAGCATTCTAACACATTTCATGACATTCAAAGCATTCCTCATATTCATGTACATATATAAAACAAATCAAATGATACACAAAACCCTGTCTCTAGGAGTACAACAAGGTCTGCAGCTCCTATGCCTCAATATAATTATAATCTACTCTGTAAGTAAGACTTCCGACAGAATTATTTCTGAAAACAATTGTATATCAGTCACATGAAGCTACCGATTCCAAAGTAGTGCGTAAAAGGCGTCATTTGACAAGGCTAAGACAACAGCAGAAGGTAATCTGTTCCGCTGGCAAACTGTTTTTGGAAAAAATGAACTCTTAAATGCTGCAGTCTTACACCTATATTCGTGCACTTTATGAATTTGATCCACACGTGCGGATAGGTAAGAGGGGAAAACAGGTAGGTTTCACGTGGGATTCCAGTCCAGGAGTGAAATTCACTGTGGAAAAACTGCAAACGAAGCCTTGCTCTGCGGCATTCCAGTGTCTTCCATTTCTGCATTTGTCTGGAGCAGGACGCACTAAACTCGCTACTTTTTACTGATTATTCTAAAACATACCTAGCTTCTATATTTTGAACTTTTTCTAATTCATTTTTGTCTATACAAGATGGAGGGTCCCACATGGTGCAGGCATATTCTAATACTAGGTATCATATTTGTTTTATACAATACTTCCCGCGTAACCTGTGGAAAGTCACGAGTGTTTCGACGTAAGAAACCCAAAGATTTTAAGCCTTTGCTACGGTATAATCTACATGCCTAATGCCAACATAACGAAGATGTGAGGTAAACACCTAATACTTATATTCAGAAACCGATCTTAAATTCGTGTTGTTGATTTCATATAAAGAACCGGCGGTTGATAGTTTTCTAGAAAAAGACATGCACACGGTTTTATCTACGATTCTATTTCCTTCCGTCATTTCCTGCACCCTATATCTATTTTATCTAGACCCCTTTGAATGATGGTGTTGTCACTACCACATGTTACTTCTCTACATAATATGCAATCATCTGCAAACATTCTCATGCATAAAGTAACCTACTCATTGTTTACATATACTGTAAATGACTTATTTTTCGCAAGGACCCAATTTTTGCAAATTTAGCAAATCACCTACAATTTGCGAAAAATAGGTTCCACGAACAATTCCGGTAAAATATAAACACATTGGAATCTATATTGAGATCCCACTGCGTCACGAAAATTAGAACCCGCGAATTATTCCAAAATTTCAGTTTTGACCTAAATCGCGAACTACTGAGTCCGCGAAAGAATAAGTCGTTTACAGTATTAAAAATAATAAAGGTCCTAGAACTGACCCCCGTAGGACTCCCAATGTCACTTGTTCAATTTTTTTAATTTTTTTATTCTCTCCCATTTACTACAACGTACTATCATCCTTAGTGTAAATATTGGGAAATCCAGGAGATAACTTGACAATTAATTAATATTAAAATTCAATAACTTTTCTAGCAATCACTTATGAGGTACCATATCAAATGCTTTACTGAAATATAAGAAAAGATAGTCGACTGTTTTACAGTTATCCATTGCTTCAGCCAAATCGTGAGTAAACCCGGTTAACTGCGTGACTATAGTAATGGTTTGAGTCCGTAAAACACAAAAAATAAAATCTGGAGAACACATCTTTGCCTCAAAACGGCAAACAGCACACAATTCATACACGAAAATGCAAACATGCACAGACTCTTTAATTAACATGGCTTGGTGTGAGAGGAATTACGGCATAATCAAAAGGGGGACTTCACGACATCTTATTAGATCACATCACGGATTGAACTCCAACTTCCTTCTTACAAGTCTATGGTTGATTGAGGACAAAAACTACTAATGACAGACAGTTTTATAGGGGGCTCTGGAGAAGCTGACAGTAGGAGACGAGATGATCCTTCGCTTCCAATTGTCATGTTGCCGTAACTTTCTCGTGACACATTTCGCGCAACAGCGTGGTTAGCGGTTGCAATGATTTTCCATGTTCCTGCTTCTCTAACTTCTGGGGTGCTATGGCACCCCAGAAGTTAAAAGATACATTGCAGTGTATCTTCTCTTCAGAGAAGATACACTGCAATGCAGAGAAGATGCACTGCAATGCATCTTCTCTTCTGAAGTGTAGTCATTGCTGCCAAAAATAATCTCACCTTTGTTTGTTACAGAAAGGAAGTTCTCTCATTTGCTTTCATTGGGTCCCAGACATGAGAGTGTCTGCTTCCAGCAGAAAACAGTAGTTAAAATGTAAAGGCCAGTGCGAGTCAACTTGGTGCTTCAATCGCCAAGAACTAACATGGTAAACAAGAACTGATGCCTGTTCCACACTTTATAAACATGAATCACTGCCATCACATAAATCATTAATGCAGTGGCATTAATGAAGCACTGAGAATGTTTTCATGCCACCCGAGAATAGAAGAAAAATAAATTTCAATATATAAGGGTGTGCCTAGGTTTGAGCACAAGAAAACAAAAATGGCAGAAGTTAGATTACAGTAAGTAAGATCAGACTACCATCAAATCATGTGAACCCAGAATATTAAAGAGACCCGATGCAGACAAGGGATGCAGATGTGACATCATCACTTAATGGACTTTCGCAACCTCATACTTATAACTCGTCACTCCCTTGTTTCATCATACTGCAAAGAACCTTGGTAAAACAGTAGCTGCTTGTGCAAGATGGTGGTCCACTTAGCCAAATGTCAGCTGCCACTAATGCCTCCCTTTGCTCAAGTTGCCCCACCCAGATACAGTAATACTTTTGGACACTGTAGCTTTTTATTGTACTCACGGAGACAGTTTTATGACAAAAGTGTTATTTAGACATACAGGGTGTGTCAAGGGATAGCTCTAAAGAAAGGGATGAGCTGGCATTTGACAATAGCAAGTGCCTGACAGGTTTGAAGGAAGAAGGCAGAGTACACTCAATACAACTTAATTCTATTGAAACTACTGCTGAAAGTTGCTTTTATTTTTGGGGTGCTATATATTACTACTAGGTCAGCTAAATATTTTGAGAATGTTTTGCTGTGTAGTTTATAAATATCATATATGTGGTTGGATGTTTGAAGGTAAAACTGTCCTGTCTGAGAGACATACCCCAGTGTATTTGAAACCTAAGAATGTGCTCCCCGGTTCCACATACAGGCATTATACAGTTAAGGGGACCAGTTGCTTTATATTTGTATTTTTATTCAGAAATAAACCTCATCCTTAAAAAGTAAGGGCATCATAGAAAAAATTAGGGCAATCCCAAATATTTCTATAAACTAAAATTGTTTGTGAAATAAAAAAAAAAACATTAAGGTACTAAGAGTATTTTAGATCAATGTATTTAAGTAGGCTACTTTCAGCGGTGAAAATGCTAAGAAAAAGCAAAAGAAACCAAAAAAAATGGAGGCCTATTCAATTTGCCATTATAAAATAAATATTGTGCGGGCACTTTTTCAGGCACTCGTAGATATTTATACTCCTAAATCAAAGTGAGGCTAGATAAAACCTCAATTACTCTCAGCTTTAAAAAAAATACTTAAAAACAACTTTTTTTTTTTCATTTTTTAGAAAAATATGAAATCTATAAACACAAGGTGCTTCATAACAAAATAGAGCTACAGCATATTCTGTCCAACACTGCAAATATGTTAAGAGGGATTGCTTTGAAATTACCTTTCCTTTGGTCATGTTTTCTTCTTTATTTTTATTTTTTTAATTTAGTAAGCTCATAATCAAGGAGTAAATAGATTCATAAAATAACTAGCAAGCTTGACAAACGCATAGCAAAATATATTAAACACTTCTATTTCAGATGAGAAAGATTTTAAAAAATACATGATAAGCAATTTGAGGACAGCCTCATGAACTGGCAAGTAAAGAAATGGTGGGCGTGGTCAGTAAACTAGTAACTGAAAATGAAATGGAGGGAAAGGACGCAATTTATTTAACCGCTCTCGCTGTCAACACAACATTTACCGTCTAGAGACCTAGTCTAAACCTGAAATCGCGATGCTCGAGTGCGTTCAAACGATCCACAAAGGCTCTTTCCAACACTCTAATGTAGAGCGAAGGTCATCCCACAAAAAGCATTAAAACATAATACGATAAAAAAGAATAGCACAGCCATAAAACTTCAGAGCGATAAAACGTGCCAAACAAAATTCGAGAGCAGAGTCGCCCACTAGCATAATGAATGAGCGAGTACCGATGAATCCATGCACCCCATTGAGAAAATGAAACTGATACAACGATCGCACAAACCCGCAAACGGTGTTCGATTCCGTTATAAGGTAGAAAACGAAAGTCTCGCTAAGTTACGCGAAGCCCAGCTCCTAAAGCTGAAATGGGAGCTTCAATTGAGGCACCTAATATTCGTTGGAACTTCAGAAAGGGTCGGCAATTCGCAGAGTGGACGCCGCCAACTTACCCACGAAGTGAAGCTTGACGGGCGGTAGCAGACGACAAACAGGAACTCAAACGGTTTCAACCACACGACGGAGAAATTCTGCCTCAATCAGACATGCAGGTACGCGCGGACGAGCCACCGATGAGTTGGGAAAGGCGTCAAAAAAACAAAAACAAAGGATAGGACGTCTGCTGGCGTGCAGTTTATAAGACCAGGAAGCACGAGAACTGAAACGATCGATATGCTGACGCGCTAACCATCGTCTGCTCCGCTGCTCCGAGTTGCCCGAAGCGCCCGCCAGGCGAGAAAAACGCAGATGGAAAACCGGCAAAAACCCGATGCGGATCGGTCCGGAAGCAACGAGCAATTGGATATTATAACAAGAAAAGGTGCAGGGCGGACTGAAACAGAAGGAAGACGAGTGTTTGACTTGTTTCGATTTCGGGCCGCGTTAATCGAAAAAAGGTAAAAGTTGGCCGGAGAAAATTTAATTAGCGAAGTTCCAAGGGCGCGAACTAAATGGTTAGAATAAACAAGAACCATTTAGCTAATTAGGAACAAACGAGGATCGCGATGATTAAATTAAAATAGCTGCGTCATAATTTTTCTTTTTAATCGCGCAATGCACTTGAATTTGAGTATTACGTTGGACCGCTTTCGGGCTCAAAAGTTGTTACAAACTCGTCAAAGTCTGGCGTCATTTGCTACTTCCTATCAGATAGAAAAGAAATCGTCTGCTACGAGAAAAATGAAAAATCGTCTGCTATCAAATCAAGCGCGGCGCCATTTTTATGCGGACCAATTTCGCGAACATGTTTTCATCTACTTCCACGAAGTCAACGCAGTCTCGCCGGCAGTTGTGCTATCTGTTTATTTCTGTCTGGTTAATATTAGCTCCCCGAAGACAGCTTGAAGACAGCTTCCTAACGTCGGCGCACATCACATCAAGGGCCGGTCTTCTGCGAGCACCAACCCTTCCTTCTCGATGACGGATCAAAAGAAAACGAAAGCCCGGAAAAGGGGTCTTCTCCGGATTACGGAACAAACGGGCACAACGAAAGCAGCAAAGCGGAGCGGGTCACCAACGGCTACAAACGAAGCGAAGTGCAAAGCCACAGTCGCTTTCCTCAAACACATCAAAGGATGCTTTGAAAAGAGAGAAATTGCGTCGTGGTCCGATCGTTCGCCATCGCCACTTAAGGTCATCTCGCCGTAACGGATGTGGAACTTACGCGGTCCGAACAAAAGCAAGAAGCAGAAAATGATCGCAACCCTCGTCACGGATGAGAACCTTTAAATCTGCGTGCGGAAGTGCCCGCGAGCCGAGGCTCCGTGGAAAGAGAACAAAGCGAAACGGCGGAACTAACCCTACTGGGTCAAAGTTCGAAAAGGAAATAAGGTTTCCTAGCGGGCGAAACCAATGCGAAGCGCAAGTTTGTCTGCTTCTTTTGCGGGGGTTGTGGTTACGTCAGAACGCCGAGCTCTTCTGACTGGCTCCGATTGAAGGATAGTGGAAGACATCAAGGCAGCCTGCTGAGGTCTCTACCCACTATCCTTCGATCAAAGCCAATCAGAGCTCGGCGTTATGATGTCATCAAAACCACCGCAGAAGCGAGACGAGTTTTCCCGATTGGTTCCCACTGAATTCTAGTTGGGACCAGTTGACTTCCAGTTGGGAGTAGTTGCACTCCCAGTGGTCCGAGTTAGACATTCTTACCTGGGCATATGCCGCAAGTTCCATAACCTAAGGCAAATTAGGCTGGGTATCGTTCCTGTCTCGATTTGTTATTATTACTCCTCCAAAATCAAACTAAGATAGGGACGAGAAATAAAACTTCGTCTTTCAAACTCTTTCTTTGCTTCTTTATTTTTACGCTAATTGCGAGAAGATGAGTAAAAACTTACCAGCTTTGAAACTGAGGCGCCAGCTCCACCGCATGACACGGACCGGTGCCGTTCAGAAACGGGAGTCGAAGTTGCTACCCCAAGAGATGCATCCGTAATGCTCCTGTAGAAATTGGTAGCATACCAATATGTTGATACTAATACTACTACTACTACTACTAATAATAATAATATCCCTCGCTAGCAGGGTGCCAACCGACGCAAACAGCTTTTCAAATGCTGCACAGTAAAAGTTTGCAACACGACTGACTCCCCACTGTTCACGTCCCACAGCTTCTTTTTTTTTTTTTTTTTTTAGTTTGTGAAAACAATGCGTTATTTGGTGACGTTTAGCTTTCGTTCCTGTTTCGACGCCCGCCCGACCTCGGGCACCTTAGCCTAACCAAATAGCAGGCCGTTGCATTTTTTTTAATCCTTGTTTTGTTTTTTAAACCAGTGGTAGAGAGTAGAGTTTTCATTCGGGATTTTTTGCAGAAATGTCGCCAGTGGCCTTCGGTTTGCTTGTGATGTCTTTAGTAAAGATACAACACATTGTCCTGTGAGTCGTACCTCTAAGAATGCGAGCGATCTTTTTTTATTATTATTATTTGTTTTAGCGTGTCGACAGGCTGCTGGCCTTCGACTGAAAAGAAAAGACAGTCTTCCGGTCACGAAAAGCAGTAGATGTTCACGGCCTAAACAATAAAAATCGCAAAGACAACTTCAGAAAAGAAAAAAAAAGAGGCAATTGGACAACGACACAGTTCGTGCCGAGGGTACACTGACGTTGCGTACAAACGAACTTTAAAAAAAACAAGCAAACAAAAAATAAAAACGTTCGCGCTGCTTCGCGTGACCGCCACACAAAAGCCATCCGGCGACACTGACGAACAAGGTCAGAAAGCGATAACTTGTTGCAACAACGAAAAGAAAGCGAAAACTGGTGCAAATACTCACACTTTTGTTTTAAAAAAACGTTTTTTTTTGTTTTTGTGTGTGTAATTTGTGTTCAGCGTTTGAAGTGCTGCCCGAAACCGAAATTATCAATGGAGGACATGTTCGAGTGTTCTATCTTCTGGCTTTCAAGCCGATCACGTGAGTCACTCTTAGAAACCCCCAGTCCCGTTAGCTCTCCCAACACAAACCGGTTCGTCACATGCTTTACTGGACGGCGAGGGTGTACTGAGACACGAAAAGCAGGTGCTCTGTTTCCTTGTATCCCTCATAAAGTCTTGCACTGTTGGCATCAAGCGTCAAAAGGGACACCTTTTTCGGCTATCGGCACGAGGCAAAGAAAAATTATTTTGACGTCCGTGACGTCATGTTTGGTTTACGTGAAAATAACTGTTGGAAATATTTTGATGTCTGTGCCGTCACTTTCTTTTACCCAGATTCCTCCTGTTGATAGTTGCAGCGCCAGGCACTGGTTCTTGTCGGTACTGAACTGTGAGCAGGACTTCTACACAGCATATATGTGCAAAAGCGTTGGATGATTTGCATAGACCAGCGTTCGGACGTGCCATTGACAAGGCGGGCCGGTGGATGATCATGGTATAGTTTGTTTGTTAGTTCACATAAATTTTGCAGATGGCATATCAGAACGAAGGCGGGCTGTACAGTTCTCATCACTGTTCAATTAAACGGCCGTTAGAGCAATGATTCTACAGGACTACAATCTAATATCAAGGGCATTGAAGAACTCGAACGTGTTAGATGTAATCAATCGACAAAAAAAAAGTGCACGTCAAAAGAATGACAAATAGGCACATCCCCAATCGAAGCAGAAATAGCAACATCTTGAAGAAGCAAACAGAAACAAGTGGTAATATACTCAAAGAACAGGCGAACTGGTGACAAATCATCTTCAAAAAAGCCTCAAGACTAAAGAAAACACACAAAAAACAAGTGTTTGAAGTTTTTGTGTAATGTAATGTCCCCTTCTTTTTAAATTGTTTTTCGAAAACAAAATATTGAGAAGAAACAAGCTGTTTTCTATTTCGCTCGTCCCATTCTAGATGGCGCCAGCGTGACTGCACAACTGACAAATCCGACCTGGCCGGATTTTTTTTTTTTTCTGCTCCTTTGTGATTTAACTTACAGAGCACTGAAGCATAGTTCTTAAATACATTCAGGCACTTGATACCGTATAAGTGACTAAATATAAGTACTTTCGAATGAAGGCACCTATCTATACATACGAACAATTCATCATGAAAGGTAAGCTACCCTGCAACCGATCTCGCCTCTATAGTTGGACAAAGAACACAAATCAGCACCTTATGCCGAAATATCGCAACTATTAATTGCCTCTGAATAAGGTATTTCAAAGTAAAGACGAACTCGAACTAAGTACTATTACTAAATCACTCCCAACGATGAAAAAAAAGGTTGCACTCGCTTCGTGCTTACAAGCGTAACAAACTAGGCACGCTATGAAGTTATAAACCCAATGTTAACAAAACATTTAGTCACTGTCACTGTGTGAATACGATAAGCGTTTTCCACGTGACACGCCCGTTCAATGCGGGCTATCAACGCATAGTAACAGGCTGTGCCGACTACGGCTCACGAGATTTGACAGGAACAAAACAATAAAATACGTACGCCGTGCTTGTTGTTTGGTCCTTCATGCTGGGGCATCAGACGGACACTTCGAAACAATGTTAAAAACACGAAAAATCCGTCGCTATGCCTTGGATGCCTCGACGCAGCCTTGCCGCCCAACGTTCGAACTCGGCATCAGGTGAAATCAAACGATGCAACAACTGGCGGAAGGGTTCAAAAACAACAGAGGGCGCCACGCATGATTTCTTTTTTACTCTCGTTCCCAAATCTGTCAACATTTTCGGTTTCGATTTCGCCTTGGCTTTCCAGTCGCTGTGCGTTTTACAAATATAAAAAAAAACAGTGCAGGGTGGCTTCATTTGAAATCGAACACGCTTGTCGGAATGGGTCTTTCGATTTTTTTTTTTAATATATGTAATTGCCCCGTTTCTAAAAAAAACAAAACCGCTTTTCAAAATTTTAAAAAAAAAATATTAGTAATAATAATATCTTTATTCAACCCTGGATGGTTGCGGCACCACAGAGAGGCCATTGGCCCATACCTGAGGCCTGTGGTGCCGCACTACTACATATTGTGAAAAAGAAACAAATAAATAAATAAATATGACAATGAAGCATGCAAGGTTTTCTTTTCCATGGAAGATCACTGCTGAAGGAAGTCCGATGCCTCCTTGCACCAGGCTTTAAGGTCCTCCTTCTCCTGGGGTGGACAGTCGGTCAGCGTCTTCGGCAGCGAGCGCCAGAGGGTTACACACTTCACCAAGACAGAGTTCTGGTGACGCACAGTGCGACCGAACAGTGGCTGTAGCCCACCAGATCTAGTAAGGCGCAAGCTTTTAACCAGCGGGAGCTCCTGATCTCTTGGGAGGAGGCTGTCAGCAAGGAGCCGGAGTGACGCAACCTGCCGGCGAAGTGCTAGGGGTTCCACCCCACCATCCTCAAAAGTTCTAGCGTGGACAGGTCACGGTAATGTGGCAGTCCAGGGGAAGCCTGGCACCGCAAGACTGTATAGGCGGCACGCCGCTGTACACTCTCGAGGGACGCTTTCAGTGAATTCTGGTAAGGGTCCCAAACTGAGGCACAGTACTCGAGCTGTGGGAGCACTAAAGCAGTGTACAGGTGCCGCAATGCACTGGGGCCAGCTCCTCGGGTGACTCAACGCACAAATCCGAGCATCCGGCGGGCTTTTGAGGTCACCTCCCCAATGTGCGGCGAAAAGGTTAATTTTGAATCTACTGTCACACCAAGAAGTCTTGCACGGTTAGTGGCGGGGAGTTCCTCTCCGTTCAGCTGGAAACTGTGCTGTCTGGTGTTATGGCTTCTTGATGTGGTAATGAGGGTTGATGAGCATTTGTTAATGTTCAGGGGGAGCTTGTTTGCCACAGACCAATCATGGAGGGTGTTGAGGTCGTCCTGAAGTTGCTGATACTGGGAGGGATTCTGGACTGGGTGGCGCAATTATTGAGTGGAGCAGGGTGAAAATCTGTTTTTTACTCCGTGATTTTTCTACCCAGTTCTGTACGCTGGTATGAATACGGGAAGCATACAAAACTCACAGTAATTTTTTGTGCTCTTGTATGTTATTTCGACTATTTTTTAGTTCAAAGTAAAATACTTTTGTATTTTTGTTTATTGAGGTAAAAAATGCCAAACATCGTCCCTTTGACAATCCGGTGACATCTCCAGAGCCTTGTAACTCATGAGTTACTATATTTGTCGCTTACCAAATACTATGCGGGTGTAGCCTTATACATGGGCTATCGACAAGCATAAAATTAGTTTATTTTATTTTCACAGAATTTTTTATATAAAATTTGAAATATCGTTGAAAATGAAATTAACCGATATTTTGAACCCACTTTATCGAAAAAGGCCATTATTTATTTCGTTCAATTTTTTTTTATTAGTGCTGCCGATAATATGAACTTTCAATTGGCTTGATGGGATTTCCCCTTTTCTATTGTATCTTCTCTAGAAGTGATCGAAATCGCTCCCACTTTCTCAGAACGGCCAAACGCAGTTTCCGCAGGTCGGCTTCGCTGCAAAGACTATACTGCTTATTTGTGTGTTCAAATGCAGCGGGTAAATTAATTTCGATTGAGAACACTCGTGCTTGGCTACATATTGTATTTTCTTAATTTTTTAATGATGGAAACTGACATTCCTTTGTCCGATCGTTAGCGGTGCAGCGGATGTTCCATTATCCGATGTCTAAAGCCAGGGCACAAAGGGCGGAGAAAGCGGAACGAGCCCTTCATGTAGCCAGACCGGGGTCATATAACTGTTTGTGCTATACACAGCTTGTAAGGCACGTACAGCACGCCCGGCCCTTCGCGCTATAGGCCCGTCTCCGTTACACCCAGGAAGCATCCGGCACGGGCGCCAATCCACGATGTGTCTTGTCGCGTGCGATCAAATAGCCATGTAATTGCCTGTTCTTTATTGTCAGCGTGTATATCAAAAATATGTAATATCACATGCCCAAAAGCAGTGTGCAGAAAAAAGTGAGCAAAATTGACTGAGTTTACATGAAGCGAAGACAATTTTTTACAGAACACAAACACCAATTGGCGATAAATAGTCACTTTTATTAATTAACGCTAATATATTTAGGATGCACTTGTAAAACAATATGTCGTTGTGCTTTAAATAGTCCAGTTCACGAGCAACGCAATATTGAAACTTTTTGACAACGGCATCGCCTTGCCTCTGCGGAGACGATCGAGCGAGGGGGAAGCTGAACTTTGTACCGCAGCGGTCGGATGCAGCCGAGAAGTTCAACAGCGTGGTAAGTCGAGACGGACAGAACAAAAACTGGAGCCAAAGCGAGCGAGCGGTGAACCCGAGAGGGTGGCCCTTCTGTTTGAACGAGTACGTGTGTGCAGTTAAAAATAAAAGTGTTGGGTTTTATTCAAGACTGATCGATATCTCTGATGCCAAGAAGCAACGATTCCCACATGCACCGAAGGCAGCGAAAGCAGTCACTTAATGTCTCTGTAGACTTTTAGTTTCTCCACTTTGTCGCACCGAGCTTAATGCAAGGATTGTACAGCCTTCGGGAATATGGAAAAGCGATTTAACGATTTTATTTTAGGTGGCTACGGTAGATTTGCTTTGGCTATAGGCACACATTGCTTTGGTTTGGGAATAAATAAAGTAATGGACCATCCGCTGCACCGCTAACGATCGGACTAAGGAATGTCAGTTGCCACCAATAAAAAATTAAGAAAATACAATATGTTGCCAAGCACGAGTGTTCTCAATCGAAATTAATTTACCCGCTGCACTTGAACACACAAATAAGCAGTATAGTCTTTGCAGCGAAGCCGACCTGCGGAAACTGCGTTTGGCCGTTCTGAGAAAGTGGGAGCGATTTCGATCACTTCTAGAGAAGATACAATAGAAAAGGGGAAATCCCATCAAGCCAATTGAAAGTTCATATTATCGGCAGCACTAATAAAAAAATTGAACGAAATAAATAATGGCCTTTTTCGATAAAGTGGGTTCAAAATATCGGTTAATTTCATTTCCGACGATATTTCAAATTTTATATAAAAATTCCGTGAAAATAAAATAAACTAAACTTATGCCCGTCGACATTCCATGTATAGGGCTACACCCGCACAGTATTTGGTAAGCGACAAATATAATAACTTATGAGTTACAAGGCTCTGAAGTTGTCACCGTTTGTCACGTGGGAGCGATTTCAATTCCTTCTAGAGAAGATACAACAAAAAAGGGGAAATCGCATCAAGCCAATTGAAAGTTCATATGATCGGCAGCAATAATAAAAAAATTGAACGAAATAAAAAATGGCCTTTTTTAATAAAGTGGGTTCAAAATATCGGGTGATTTCATTTTCGACGATATTTCAAATTTTATATAAAAAAGTCAGTGAAAATAAAATAAACTAAACTTATGCCCGTCAATAGCCCATGTATAGGGCTACACCCGCATAGTATTTGGTAAGCGACAAATATAATAACTCATGAGTTACAAGGCTCTGAAGATGTCACCGGATTGTCAAAGAGACGATGTTTGGCATTTTTTACCTCAATAAACAAAAATGCAAAAGTATTTTACTTTGAACTAAAAAATAGTAGAAATAACATATAAAAGCACAATAAATTACTGTGAGTTTTGTATGCTTCCCGTATTCATACCGGCGTACAGAACTGAATAGAAAAATCACGGAAAAAAAAATAGATTTTCACCCTGCTCCACTCAATAATTTTTTGTGAAGCGAAATATTTTTTTTTAAATTTTGAAAAGCGGTTTTGTTTTTTCCAGAAATAATGCAATTACATATATTTAAAAAAAATCGAAAGACCCACTTCGACAAGCGTGTTCAATTTCAAATGAACCACCCAGCAAAAAAAAAAAAAAAGGCAAGATTTTTTAATATTTTGTTATTAAGATGGAAACGCTATTTGACACATTCGTGCTCCGTGTATTAGAATGGGGGAAGGGGAAAAAGGGCGTGGGGGGTGGGGATCTAGTAAACAATACAGTGGAGGGGATAAAAATCTTGCCCGTCATTATGCCATTAAATTCATGCCTAATAGTTTTTTGTAATTTTTTTTATGAACCCGTCAAAATTACAACAACAAAAAAAAACATTACGATTCACTTTCTACTTTTCAGTACTGTAAATTTAATATCCTGACATCAATGTTTTTCTCTGGCGATCTTCTAACTTGAAGGCTCAAGCAACGAAATAAAGGAAAATATATGCTGTAAACTGCTGTGTATTGGTGCTTTGAGCATTGCCCCTTTGCCTTCCATGGTAATTCTGCGTTGTCCAAGAGCTTGTTTATACCAAAAAGCTAGCATTACGTAATCGTGCTTCGTTACAATGAGTTGCGTTGACATAATTGTTGAACGCGACACAAATTTGCAAATGACCCCATCATAAGGAGATGGCAATGACTTCCACACTGTCCATTAGAGAATGCAAAAAGTAGATTCTGATGCAGGGGGTATGCTCACAAAATACAATATTCTAATATTGTTTTCTCTCGTAAATAAACATCACAGACTGTCATTTCATATGCCATATTATGGGGAAAAACATTATTACACGTTTTAAGATATAATATATCTACTACTGTGTATAAAGAAAGCGAGACACTGTTCATGTTTGATCATCTTTATATATATATATATAATAAATGTAATAAAGTGGCGATACCACTGGTCAGACAAAAGTTATTGGTTTTTTTTTTTTTCATTACAAATTTTATAATGTAAAGAACGAACGGTCACTGCATGGGCGGGGAATAAACCGGTTTCGTAAGTTCACAACAACCAATCCGATTTTTTTTTCTTTTTTTGAGGAGAGGGGGGGGGGGGTAGCATTGCAACGGGTGCAAAAAGTCGTGGCAGCGGTGGGATTCGAACCCACGCCTCCGAGGAGACTGGTGCCTTAAACCAGCGCCTTAGACCGCTCGGCCACGCTACCGACGAGGGTTCAGAATCGTGACAAAATGCGCGCTTCGAATTTGAGTGCGTTTCGTTGGATTTGTGGCCATGTTTGTCGAACAGGATGTTACTGTCGAACAGATGGGGTTCGACTGGGTCGAACCGGTTCGACGAACCTTCAAACTTTTACCCAATTTCGATCGGTTCGACTTTGTGGACAGTGTGGCCAGACTTTGATACCAGCATGTCTAGGTTTAGAGCTTTTTTTGTTTTTTTATGCAAAGGGTTATTTTAATTTTATGAACAGTTGCAATTAAAAGAAACTAATTCTAATCACGGAAAAAGTTAATAACTTAATTTTTTGTACTGTTTTAACTGAAATAACCAATCAGTGCTGCCCTTAATTCACCCCTTAGCCATCACCATCCATTCCGAAGCCAACTGGCCAGCCTTTCGCGCATGCGCATAGCAGTCGAACCTGAGTCGAACCTTTGTCGAACTTTTCACAGGAAGTTCGAAAAAGTCGAACCTGGTCGAACTCGAACCTCGACTAGGCCGACGACCAGACTCGAGATTCTGCAAGGCAGAACATCCTCCTCGCCATGGGGGAGGAGGAAAGAGGCAACGGTGGACGGGGTAGAAGGGGAGAGGAGGAAGCGGGGAAAAGTGGAAAGCGCGAACTGCTCGTCGGTCTTTAACCTCGACCGGTTCGCGATACCCCTAGTGGTGAGTGGCGTAGCCGGGAATATTTTTCGGGGGTGGAGGGTTGGGGGCTCAGGTGACTGGGATGTCCATGTTCTGTGTGCGAGGGGGGGGGGATTCAAAATGCATGTGTGTATATTACAGGGCCGACTGGACTTCGGGGGGAGGGGAGGAGGGGGGGGGTTGAGCTCTATAGGCCTCAACTAAGCAATCACATTTGAAAAAGAAAGTAATGCTCGGAGATTTTTCGCAGATGTTGTGGGAAGATCAATATTATGAGTAACAAGACAATTAAGCAGTCGAGGAAGTGCATATTTTAACATTTGTTCACCGTAGTTAGTTTTGCAAATAGGGAGCGTCCAAATTTCCGTGTTTCGAGTAGGATATGTTGCTACTCTTGGCGAGAGAGACGCCAATTCACTAAGGGCATGAAGATTTCTTTGTACTTCTGATTTATAGGTCAGGCATAAACGATATTTATACAATCTATTTACAGGCATCAAATTTAAACTTTTAAAGAGAGGTTCACTAGGGTGATCGTATGACACGTTACAAATACTTCGCAATATTTTCTTTTGTATTACAAGTATTTTGTTTAAATTTGTATTCGTAGTAGTACCCTCAGACTAAGAAGGAGTAATGGATGTGGGAGAGGAATAATGAATTATAAATAATTAATTTTACATTTGTGGGCAGAATATGGCGATGACGATACATTAAGCCTGCGACTCGTGACAATTTTACCGAAATATAATTTACGTGTTCATCCCAACTCATTCGATCCGTGAATATAACGCCAAGTGTCTTAAAACTAGATAGAATTTCTATTTTGGTTCCATTTAAAACAATATCACTAGTTATATTATCATTCTTACTTTTTGGGCGAAATAAAATTGCTTTTGTTTTGTTATCATTGATTTTTAAAGCATTACATTGGCTCCAAGTAGCTAGTTCTTTCAATGTTTGATTTGCCTTTATTGCTAGTTCCTGACAGCAGTTACCGGTAAAAAATAAACTTGTGTCATCAGCGTAAATTACGTATTTAACGTTTTTATTAATATTGACAATATCGTTAACGTATAAATTAAAAAGGAAGGGACCTAATATGCTTCCTTGTGGAACGCCAGATAGAATGGGTTTAATATCAGATGAATAACCATTTATATGAACGTATTGTTTACGATGTGCAAGATAAGATGTTATGAGAGTTAATGCATGTCCACGAAATCCATACATTTGTAATTTTTTTAGTAGCAGATTGTGATTTAAGTGATCGAACGCTTTGCTGAAATCAATAAAAATACCAAGAGTCATTTTTTTTCTTCAAAGCTTTTCAAAATGTATTCTTTTTGCTCTAAAAGTGCCAATTCTGTAGAACGGTGTTTGCGAAACCCAAACTGTGATGGAGTGATTAGACCGTGTTTATCTGCGAACTGTACCATACGCGAAAGTAGAATTTTTTCGAGGCCTTTTGAAAACACTGATAAAATTGAGATTGGCCTGTAGTTACCCATATCATTCTTGTCTCCTTTTTTATAGAGAACGCTAACTTTCGCAATCTGCATTTTTTGGGAAATATCCCACTGTACAAGCACAAATTAAAGATGTACGTCAAACAGGGCGATATGAGATCTAAAACGTATTTTATCGGATTTATTTGTAACTCGTCAGCGTCGCAGCTGCTACTATTCTTTAGTGATAAAAATGCTTGTGTCACCTCATTATCAGTGACTGGCTGAAGAAAGATAGAGCTACTACTTCTGTGTTCGATATACTCGCAAGCATTTTTATCGGGATTTTCTTTTGATAGGTTTACAAAATAATCATTGAAAGCGTTTGCTAGTGCTTGATCCGTTAGGTCCGTGCCATTCAGGCGTATTTTTTGGATATGTTTTATGTTATGTGAACGATTTAGAACATTGTTAAGCTTTTTCCATGTGACGTCTGTCCGCATTGCAGATGATATGAAGTAATTACTAAAGTACCTTGCTCTAGCCGTTTTTAGTTCCTTTGTAAGTCTATTTCGATACGATTTGAAAACTTTAAGGTTTTCAGGCTCCCTTGTTTCCACAAACGTTTTGTACAAAACATTTTTTCTATTAATTTTAATAAGAAGTTCCGGTGTTACCCATGGTTTTCGATTTCTTTTGGTCAATCTAACAGATTTATAAGGAAAGCACACTTTATATAGTTGCTGAAATTTGTTTAAAAACAGATTATATGCTTCGTCAGCGTTCATTTCATTATAGACCTCGTTCCAGTCTAGTTCCGAGATTTTAGTCCTAAATTCACGAAGGTTATACTCAGTAATATTTTGAAAGGATCCTCGAAATTTGTTTTTTGTAGTTTTAGATATTTCCTTTTGACACACAAAAATATACCTAAATGATCACTTATATCTGTGCTAATTATCCCCGATTTTACGCAGGGTAATTCAAAACTTGTCATAAACAAATCGAGCAAAGTTGATGATTCTGCTGTAATTCTGGTAGGTGAGGTAATGACATTCGTACAACCATTACTATTAATTAGTACTTCTAATTGTCTTTTATTTGGGGTTTCTCCACAACATACGCCTCTGATGGCCAGTACGGCGGGTAAGATGAAGCCCACGGCATAAATGAGGCCAGAGTTGGAAGTATAGCGTGTGACAAGGAAAGACGTCACTCATAACGCGTCATTACTTTTTTTTTCTTTAATAACGTGCTAACGCACTTGTAGATCGTTATACTCTAATCCCACAAGAGCGTCAAACGGAAACAACCGGCACCGACAAGCCGCGTGTACGTGCAGCGTTCACGCTAAGGTACCTTCGGCAAGGTCTGCAGTCCCTCGGTGCTAGTGAAGTAAGCACGCCTGATTGGAAGCCTGCCAAACGTGCCCTCGCGTGCATGGTGCACGTGCCTGCGGCTTCTCGGTGTCGGCTAGTGCATTGTTGCTGCTTGTCGCTCTAATGGGACTAGGGCATGAAACTTCTACATGAGTACCGAGTAAATTACTTTCGTGACTATTTTACGATATCGTTACGTCACTCGTTACTTTTGATTAATATTTTTTGTTGTTTAAGATTAAAAACAAATTGCTCCGCACTCTGTAAACTGCACCGAAACGGGGAAATAACAGTTTCTTTGCGGCATCAATTCAACACTTCACTGAAAAAAAAAAAAAACACAGATGTATATATATATAATTTATATATATATATATATATATATATATATATATATATATATATATATATATATATATATACCGAATAATATTTTTTATTCGAAACATATTTTTAAAAATGGCCTCTTTACTGCAACGTGAATGCCGTCTTCACTATATGTTTCTTGAGCGAACAACCGTCACAGTCTGGTGAGTAAATAACTAAAATGTGTTGATTACCTTTTTAATTGGTAAAAATAGACATATATGGTTTCAATTAGAAACTTTCTAAGCGTCATTTAAAAGCACTAAATCTGTAATTTTTCAGAAAGGCTTTAAACGTGTGAGTAGCGCAGTAGTGCTCTAAAATGACCACTAGTGCCGCGGCTACAAGGCTAGCGGTGCGATAGGGCGCCCGCGCCTGCTGCACGAGTGGTAATTTCAGCGCACTAGTGCGCTTCCCACGCGCTCAAAGTCTTTCTGAAAATTACTGAGTTAGTGCTTTTAAATGACGAGCGCTCCACAAGTTTCTCATTGAAACCATGAATGTCTATTTTCACTAATTAAAAGGTTAATTAACGAATTTTAGTTAATTACTCACTAAACTGTGGCGGTTGTTCGCCCCTCAAATGTCCGCCGGGCCAAGAAACATATAGTGAAGGCGGCATTCCCGCAACAGTAAATACACCTTAAAAAAAAAAGATTGTTTTGAATAAAAAATATCACTTGGTATATATTACGAATTTACAAAAATAATATAATAAAGACTATGAAATCCCTCTGTAAAATTTCGATCATTGTCGAAGTTCGTATCCACGGCTTAGCGATGCCGAATAATATTGAAGTCTGAAGTAACACAAAATTAACGTTCGTTAATTTTTCGAAGTAACCGTAACGGTTTGGTTGCATTCGCAGGACGGTAACAAATCTCAGTAGCAATTTTCGACCAACTAACGACTAACGCAAAGGAACACACGGCAGAAAATTTGCCGCGTCTTCCTTTTATTCCTTTCATTCGTTGCTCAAACAGGGGGGGAAGGGGGGGGGGCACAGGGGGGGGAGGGATGTTATGACGGGCGAAACGTTGCCCAGATATATCTTGATGGCCTATTATTTTCTATGTCACCAAAAACTAGAGATTTCTTCCTCAAAAAATGACGCATGTCGATTTCTTTTCTTTCTTTCTTTTAAGACGCGGTTTTTCGCACTAAATTCACCCATGGCTGTAGACCTGTGCTGAGTCTGTTAGAGCATAAGCGAACCATTCAGAGCGTCATGAGCGAGTCACGTGACAGCGTACACCGGTGGTGTGCAGTCCTCCTGCGGACCGTCATCACGCGCTTCGCTCTGCCCTTTCCAACTTCTGCGTATCCGTGTGACGTCACGGGGCAGGGGAACCTATCATGATCCCAATAACCTTTTCACCCGCGACGTTGTATGCTTATTTTTCGGCTATCCTCGCTGACGGGAAGTCTACAGCCGTGGTCCCGCCCTAATGCATCGTGACAGTCCGCAGAAGACTCTCCGAGACGTGTTTTTTTTCCTCTTGTCACGTGAGTCACGCAAAAACGGTCGGCAGACATCTTGGAAGCATGTACGAAGCAAAGGGGCTTCGAACATGCTGGAGGGACGTCTGCAGAGAATTCTGTCATCACGTGTGTAGATCGTGTCTTTCATACGGTGTATGACCAGTGTAAATGTAGCTTAATGTCCCTGGTAAAAAAAAAGAAAAAAAATGGGTCGCATTTTAGTTGTTGTTTTTTTTCCCTAAAATGATCTCTTTGTACGCGCGCACCACTCGTTACAATAAAAAAAAATTGCGGTGGCTTAGCTCGGCTATGCCAGGATATACGTAGCGTGAGCTTATGCGCACAAAATGAGAGGCACTATCAAGCGGCTCCGGTGCAGCGTCAGACTTGGCTACTGCGCAACGGAGGCGCACAGCTGGGCACGCGGCGGTGCCAGTGCGTCTGCCGCGGCTATGACGTCCCTCCTCTAGAATGCGCAAACCGGCAAGGCGCGCGCGGTGGCGGCGGAGCGCGCGGCGGCGGCGGCTCCGGCGCGCCAGCTGTACGCCGTGTGACGTCACTGCTCCTCGCGCTTGCGCAGCACTGAGCACGGCTCATTATGCGAGCCACGCGAAACTGCTCAACCTCGGCCAGTGTAGCTCACGCTACAAACTTGTGGTTTAGTGGAGGATACAAGCAACGGAAAAACAGTCCGTCCATACACAAGGAGGAATAACACGGGAGAAATATGCAAGTCCCGCGAAGGATTAATGCCTCCGAGGAAATGGATAGCGACGGTCAAAAGAAATCCTCGTGAATATCCTAGAGCCTGCCGCATCAATTGGCGTGTCTGTTGCAAATTTGTTTTCTCATACTTCGCGCCCGGAGGCGTCCATCCATCCGTGGGCGACCGCGTCGTAAACGCTGCTACGACATTGCGGCTGCATTCTCCCTGCACTCCACCTGTGGCCGCTGGTGGAAGGAAAGGCAGATTCCTTCGTGTAGAATAGAATCATTTTATTTGCAGCATATGATCTCGGAGTGCGCTACTTTGAGATCATGAACGGTCGCGTCAGTGACGTTTCTAATTGTAACACATCGAAGAGACACTCATCGGAAGGATACTAACGGTGAGGTGAGGGATACTAACGGTGAAAGAAGAGTACAGATTTGCCCAGACTGCAGTCCGTGGCCTATACATCTTTAGAAGTTGACATTGTACTCCTTGCCGTTTATCTACGGGTGCGGATTACACAAGAACTTGTTTCTTCCCGATCTTTCATTGTAACACAAAACGTGATGGATTCTGTGCAAGCACAGAATCCGTCATGTTTCGTGTGATAACGCGCACACGAAACTACTGAAAAAAGAAACGATTATTGGAAAAAAATTCAAAAATTGGCATGGATTCTTTTTTATTGCAAAATAGTTTTAGTTATGTCGCTTGAAGCCCCTGGCTCTAAATTTTCTACTGACAAGACTGCGGTGGAGCATCCACTGATGCATTGTTGTATATCAAAAGTACACCAGTGTTTAAGGTCTGAACGCAAGTTTCTGTGCTTAGTATTTGATGGCAACTTCGCCTTTCACCTACCTATAAAATTACTAGGATTGAGGTGTCATAGTTTACCTGAAAGCACTCGAAGTCATTTGACATTGTCACCCAACTGGCCACTGAAACATTTCGAATATCCCGCATGCCTAGTCTGTCTGCCGAATCAAATTATTGGTTGCTTGATAAACGGTGATTTTTTTTTCTTGGTACACGGCGCTTTTTAGGACTTCGCAGGCTTCCTCTATACAAACCAATTCTGCCATTCAGAACAGAAAGCGGTTCCTAAAATAAGCCCCCTGTCAAGATGTACTGCATACACGTAGCATGCAATCTGTCCTTTTCAAAATATATAACAAAAGCGAATTGTTTCAGCATTATTTTTTTCTTCTTCTGTGCTTGAGAGATTTTGTGAGACCCGCATAAGGTTCTTCAAACATGTAGTTGAAGACACTGGCTATGCTGCGATAGAACTATCTTTTAGATTATAAAAAGAAAAAAAAAGCATCGTTTTTTTGTTTTTTGTTTTCTTTTTTTTACAATTGACTTGTTTAGGTTGGTACCGACTGTAAACCACATAATCAGACGTAACTACGAAATATTTGTGATTTGTACGCTTCACGCAGTTTACTTCTTGCGTTTAGACTTTCTACCTCGCAGAACACCATTCCTTTGTTACTCAGTTACGTCAGAAGATGCGCTTTATTTTTTTTTTTCTCGCTGTGGTTTCAGCCGCATTAAGTGGGCGGTAACGAGGAAGCTCAACCGAGGCACGCTGCACGTACCTGCGTAGACAGCGTAAGAGACGTCAATAGCATCCCAGTCACGAACTGAAGAGCGGTTTCTTTAAAAACAAATAAAACACTCGTGTGAATCGGACTCTAACCTATCTTACAGGAATGACGCGACACCAAACATCGGGAACCCTTGCGGGAAGTTATCTTGGATCGGATGGGGATTGACCATACACAGCATAGATCAACTGACGAGTGAACCTGGCGTGGAAACCCTAACATTGCCTCACACTATCATGGCTTCCACGAAATTTCATGAAAAATGGCACATCCATTTTCTTGTTTTATTCCAAGAGCGTGTACCATTCCATATGATTCTCGTTAGCTGTAAACCTCTTAATATTTATGCGTGATTTTTGTTTTAGTAGCGGTAGCTTTTTTAAAAGCATCTTTTAAACTTTTGGTACACTTTTCATGTAATACTTACTTTTCTGGTTTTTTAAGGACTATGGTCTTCGATGCCGACGCGCCAGAAAACCTAAAATTCGGGGATTTTACCAATATTTTTATGCACTTTTCTGGCATTTACTCGTCTGATTAATAAAAAAAAATAGAAAATATAAAAAAATCAACAACAAAATGAGCGTTTTGGTAACAGTATCCACAATAAAGAAGGTAAACACAGAGAAAGGGACGAATAACAATGACTTCCAACTAGTAAGAACATTCATTGACCCCGAAGTTCGCATATATAGGTGCATATCGTGCTTATTTTAAGTTTCTACAGCTGTGTACGACGGGTTCTTGAAGCAGCTTTTGTGAAAATGACTATGATTGTGTGTGCGTTCGGGAAAGGGTATAGGTTCCCCCTGAGGGACTACCGCAGTGGTTTGCAAAAAAACTGAGTGTTTGTGTGTTGGGGGGGGGGGGGGAGAGTAAATAAATGTGGCCATTTGGGTTCGTTTATGTGCTTTCCCCAAATCCTCACCACGTCTAGGGAACTGAATGAAGAACGTGGACTGCTTGAAAGAAGCAATTTTGTGAAAGGGATCGTGCTCTCTGATATTAATCGAGCACATGTCAGTGCTTTTCTTTCGAGACACCCTTGCACCCGAGATTCCTTCTAGCTGTAGACCCGTACCGGTGCCTGACCCCATCCGAGCTGCACAGCGGGGCCAATTATACTTGGTGCCAAGAACATTGAGGAACACTCGAAGAATTCCCCCGCGTATGCTATGGCATCCAATCAGTCGATCAGTGACTTCTTCCAACAAACTGCAAGGAAGCGGAAAGTTTCCAAAAACGCTTCCGATTCTGAACCGGTAAAGCGTCCCGCTCGATGGAGAGTGGATGTGCAAGCGCTAAGGAACATCAACGTCGAAACGAAGAACACCAAGCCTGATTTTCGGAACTGAAGAAGAAGTACCACGGGATGTAGCTCAAACAGCCTTTGCAGGTACAGCCTGTGCTGGTCTTTTCTTGTGATCGATTATGGCGGTAATTCAAAGGACCTCCAAGTCCGACTGGTACACCAGCTTTCCGTGGTTAGAGATACAGTGGGTCTTCGAACTCTGCTTTTTTGTTTCTCCTGTCAGATGTTTTCTACCATGTAACGGATAGAACAGTAGAAGTGCTGTATTTTGACAGAGGGCTATCGAAACTGGAAGAAAACTCTTCAAAAGGAAGGAGGACTACGACGCCTCTCCAACAGCGCGGCACACAAGACGTCCAAAGCATCGGCTTCCTTCAAGCAGGTGAAGAAAGGTGGCCCGTATAATTCAGTCGTCGTGAACCTCAGCCAGGCGTATTCAGCAAAAGTAAGGGAGAAGCGTCACTACATCTCCGTGATCGCTGACGTGCTCCGGTTTTCCGCGGTGCGAGGGACTGCCTAGTTGGAGCAGATGATGAGTGATGCGTTACTGAAGTCACGCTTCTGATGCCTCACATTGCTTCTCATCATAACATGGCATGTACGCGAATGGATGTCTTCCTTATAAGCATGAGGATGCGTGTGTACCCTTAGTTATCTACTTTTTGTGTTTCTTGTTTAGTTGTATTAATGACCAGTATATTGTTGTATTTTATATTTAAATTATATTTTATAATTTAATTCACTTGTTCTGTGCACCACCCAGTAGGCCGATAAGTTGTTTGTGGCCACAGGAAAAATAAAGATTATTATTATCATTATTAGTAGTAGTAGTACTTAGTAGTAGTAGTAGTAGTAGTAGTCAGGCACGTATCCAGGGGGGGGGGCCATGGGCCCCCCCCCCCCGAAATCTTCCATTTTGCTGGGACCTCCTCTCCCCCTCCCCTCATACAGCATTTTGTCATGGGCGGTCCCCCCCCCCCCCCCCCACCCGAAACAAAATCCTGGCTACGTGCCTGGTAGTAGTAGTAGTAGGAGGTAGTAGTAGTAGTAGTATGTATTAACAGACGAATTCGCCTTTACCGAACGTTTGGTCACGACGAGCGTGAACGTGCTTGTTTAGTATTACGCAACGCAAATATGCCTGAATATTTTGCATGTGAATTGCTACATTAACCGAAGTTGTAGACGTCTGCGTTGTAAAATAATAAAATAAACTGAGCTGGTGATATCCATTAAAAACTCCCCAAGCGACTTGGTGCCCGCAGTCGATATTGCCGAGAGCGACTAGAGTTCCACCAAGTCATCGTTCCTGAATACCTTGTTCGCGTGTTCTCTCAATCGATCATTTAGGCATCGGCTTGTCTGTCCGACGTATGGAGCACCGCAATACACGGGTTCTGAATAAATGCATTCTTTATGGCACGGTACATAATTGGTCTTGTGATTTTTCTAGCAAGGGGCGGTGGCCCGGGACTGTTGACCTTTCTACAAACGTCCATCAAAACGCGGATATTTCTCTTAATCAGGGGTCCCATATAAATTTGTATGTTGATAGAACTATCAGATTTTGCAAACCATACCTTATGACACTCCGGATGCGTTCAAGCTTCACACTTCGTGTAAATGATTATGCATCTTTCATGCGACCCCATTTTTAAGGATAATGCAACAGCACAGCTGTAACTATGACGTCTCAAATTTAATAAGATTATAATGTCCATTACCATTAGCATTGCGTGCAATGCAGAGGTCATTTTGGGAGGGCCGGATTGGGGTGGGGGGGGGGCGCTTTATGAGAATAGGTCCATCTCAAGCGGAACCCTGCGCACGCCTATGATGAAAGTGTGTGTCAATCATGATTTATCTATATGGAAAGCTTGTTTGTGAGGTAGCAAAGCAGACATTTGTCAAAGTGTGCTGTGTATGAGAGTTTCCAATGGGCGGACCAGGCAACAAGTGCGGACTGTGGACACTGCACTAAATGCAAACAATCTAAAAAAGAAAATGTTTCATCCGATATTTGTTATTGCTGGTTATACACCGGGAACGGTATGCGATTAACAGCCATTCTAATTAAATTCTTGTCAAAGTTAAAATAACGCAACTTGGAGTAACTCCATCGCATGCCTCGTTTCTGTTGTTTACTTTCTCTCTATCTCTCTACTCTCTCTCTCTCTCTCTCTGTACGTTTATTTACCATAAACTGATAAAGAATGGTACAGCTCTACTAAAGCGCGTGCATCAATTCACTCTTCAGTCGAGTTATTCTTGAAATACCTTAATAAGTATTTTAATAATGACGTTCACGATGTCAACTCCAGCAGACTGTCCACAAGCAAACCAAACACGTATTTCTGAACCAAGAAAAATATATATATATCGACGGCATTTCAAACTCGATTTCACCGCCACACCTTACGAACTGAACAAAGCGTTGGCAGCGGCTGAGATGACGTACACACGCACGCAGAAAGACAAGATTGCGGGCAAGGGAGAGAACAAAATCAACATTTCCAAAAGCGGCCGCACGAAGAGCAAACGGGCCGATGCTAGCGCCGCTCGTTGTCGAGCGAAGCAAGCACTCCGCAGTACCCCGCAGCCGAGCCGATCGCGTGAGTCGTCTGCACCGCGGGGGTCGTCTGCTAGACAGCCAGCTCGCCGTCGTTCGTGCGGGTGTCGCGGTGAATACTCGTGGCACGATCGCCGTTCCGACGTTGGATACACACCGATCGACCCGCCGCTTTCTCTCCCCAAGACAGAAATCGCAACACGTCGATGCTTCGCAAAAGCCATGAAGCCCTCTTTCGACTCATGCTACGGCGCTGCCCGGGTTCTGCCAACTTTGGAACGACGGCAGCGGCGGGGAGCACGCAACAGCGGCACGACTATCTTACAAGTAGTAAGTGAACGCTTTGCTGGCCTAACCTAACTCTCCATTCGTTTATGTGATATGTAGAACCTATAAACGAAGCAAATCGCGAGGAGATTTGCGATCGAAAATGTTGATGTCTAATTAAAAACGGGTTTGGTTACGACATAGGACTGGGCAGTCGGTCGATTTACCCACCGATGAATCGATTAATCGCGATTATCCTTTTATTTAACCGGTTAATTGCTAATTTCTTGACAAACCAAAAGAAAGTTAAACGCTTTTATCACGCAAACATGGAGGAGAACACTTGTATGAAGGACTACTTTTAGGCGAAATGGTAACCTAAATTTGGCTGTGGCAAGATATCTAACTCCACACAAGTGCAGATCCAGGCGTACTTCAACGCCGTGCGAGCGGCGTTGAAGTAGCTCGATTTAATTAATCGATTAAATGGTGGCGATTAATCGGGTTAAATTTATTAATCAACGCCCATCCCGAATTTTTTTTATGCGCGATACATATTTGTTGTATCAGTCACATTTAAGAAAATACTAGGCGTGTTCAGAAAGTAAGTATAGCGTTCTAAAATAGGGAAGTCGCGCGACGTTGTTTGTGAACACGGGGGAAGAGGAAGGACAGGTGGAACAGAAGAGCACTGGCCGTCGACTGATTTATTTTTGAAAGAGGACAAAAAAGGAAGCCATAGAAATGGACCCCACCTGATAGTTAATACGAAAAGGAAAAAGAAAAAGAAGAAAATATAATCAGTTGGGAGTCAGCGCCCTTTCGCTCAGCCTGTCCTTTTTTCATCCTTCGTGTTCTGTGCGCTGTTTTATCATGCCTGACGTACCAACTAGCTCAAATTACTACTTTACTACAGCTTCCTTCATGAGCAACATTGTTTTCATGAAGACATTACTTTGAATGACTTCCGTATACCTCGATCATTTATGACGTAATCCCGGCCCTTCGATGTTCAGATATTAAGAATATCGTAGAACAAGCTTCTTTTTTCTTTTTTATTGAAGTTTGCCGCCCGAGTTTCGAGACAACATCTTTGCCTGCATCCGCAACGATTTCGTGAAGTAAACGATTCCGGAACATGTCTTGCAAGACTCAGTGTTGGGTAAGGTATATCTAAAAGTACTTGAAGTAAAGTACGAATTAAATTATAGGTTACGTACTTCAAGTAAAGTAGTAAGTACAATAAAGTAAAATACTCTAAATACAACGCATTTTAGAATTAAAATACAAATACATTTTTTACCACCATCTTTCATGATAAAGATTTTTTTTTTTTCTAAATGGGTATGCATCACCCCTGGGGTAATCGAGGGTGCATCCGTTATTTTCGGAAATGGAGGCGAATATTAGACGATGTCAAATGTCCACAGAATAGTTGTTTTACTCTCGCTGGCAAACTATTCCACACATTATGCTTATAAGGCACTTATTTGTGTCGGTCTTAGAACCACCATTGCTTTCTTCAGAAAAATTAACAAGATGAGAGATGCATCGTCTGCTCCCGTTCCTCGTGAGAGTAGAATATCACTCCCAGTATTTCTTCAAAGTTTACAAAGCATCATTTCGCGAAACAAATTTAACAAGACTGAATTTGGGGAATGTACTTTGAAGTCGGGAGTTGTACCTTCTCCGGAAAGTACCAGAAAAAAAAATACTCTTAAGAAAAGTACAAGTAGGTATTCAGGGAATGTACTTCCAGCAAAGTACAAGTTTTCTAAACGTACTTAAAGAACTACTTTAAATATAATGTACTCAAAGTGCTTCCCAACACTGGTAAGATCAGAAGCTATAAAGCATTGGTTCTCTAGAACTTTTATTCACTTTCTTCGTCAAATATTCATTGACTAGAAAAAACCTAGTGCTACGCATTGAACCATTACCGCCCAGCTGCAGCTCCCCTTCATGATGCGTTCAAACTCGATGTCACATCATTCCGTCGCCCATTGCGTTTAGTCTATAAATTTTGCAAAGCTGTCCATGGATCTTCCGCGATCTGCACGGTCTGACATTTGTCGCACTTGAAAAGTCTTATGACAGACCAAACTTCGGAGTCGGCTATTAACTTGAACAGGATTGCTTGGTGCACAACACAAACAGCGAAAAACAATTTTTTTTTCACTGCTTTAAGAAATAGCGTTAGGGTGACTAAAGATGAGAGAACACAAATGCCCATGCGCGACACAGACGTGAACACTCTCTATGGACTCATGCTGCTCACTTTTTGGATGCGTAGAGTACAGTGTTGGGTAAAGTACATCTAAAAAGTACTTAAAGTGAAGTACAAAGTAAATGAGAGATTATGTACTTCAAGTAAAGTAGTAAGACAATGTACTTGAAGTAAATTACTATAAATGCAATGTACTTTCAAAGCAAAGTGCAAGTACTCTTTAACACAATCTTTCATGATGCCATTTTATTTCCTTATACTGGAAAATGGGGTGGGGGAAGGTGCTTCACAGTTATTGTTAGAAACGGCGGCGAATATTGGAGAAAGTCAAGTTACCACAGAGTAGTAGTTTTCCTCTGGCTGACGAACTTTAAAACAACCAATTTATATCGGCCTTATAGCCGCCATTACTTCACTCAGAGAAATAACCAGATGACGTCGCGAAAGTCGGCAGCGCGTTTTCACGTAACAACAGGACTTCTTTCTTTTTTTTTGCATATTTGGGGACTGTATTTTAAATTTGGGAGTTGTACTTTGGGAGGGTACTTCAAGTGAAATACAAGTAATCTAAAACTACTTGAAATGTACTTTCCTATACTGGAAGAGTATAATGGAACCTATGGTATGTGGCAGGCTAACCCTTCGATGCCCATAGTTGCCCAGAAGCCACAACTCAAGAAACATTTATTTTCTTCGCGCCACGTGCGCCTCACTGAATTTAGCGTCCTCTGTCGCAAGGGCGAGGATACTTTCGTTTAGCAGTGGAGGATCAAAATGCATCTTCGTAACAGAGCATCCGACAGTGGATGTGAGGTATGATGGCCTACACCACTGGCCTCAAAACTTCGAGAAGAAAAAACAGGCGCAAAAATTGTAAAGTCAGTTACACCTTTCGCTACTGTGCGAAATTCGAAATGCACATAGTGCCCTTCCCCAGGCCGTAACTGCTTTCAGTTTGTCAACGTGAAGTAGTGCAGCAAATGCCCAGAGTTGCTCGCGAGCAACATTTCAAAAACATGTTTATAAAAAAAAAGATAAATATTTTGTTTTCTTTTTTTTAGACCAGGTATGTGTTATTTTGTGTGTTTTAAAAGCACTAAAGGGGTAAGGAAGGCAGAACAAGCTCCTCTCCCCCAAAAAAGCCCTCCACTCTGTCAATTTTAGCGAAGCGACGCTGGAGAGAAAGTGAATGGAAAGAATGATACTACAAATCATGGCGAATAGAGAGCCTTGTAGGGGTGGCTCGCCGTGCTATTCTAAATTTGTAACATAAGCATCAAAGCTTAGTGATGTGGTTAGTGGGGATATATTGCTCATCTCAAAATTGTGGAAAGGAAAAAAACAAAAACAGAGACGGAGTTTTTAGAAAAAATCCCCCTGTCGTGTAGCCTGTCTCAATCCCATGTGATTCTTCGGTGTGTCTGTGTGTGTGCTTTTTTAATCTTTTTTATTTATTTGCTTAGTTTGTTTCACAGCCCGAATGCTGCTGCTGCGATCTGCTCGAGTCTTCTTCGCGCCAAGGTAGAAAATCAATCGTAGAAACAATTTAGAAAAGGTTCTCTGATTCGTTCTCGTTCAGATACTACAATCCTTTTGTTTTCTGCAGACTTTAGAAGCCTAAGCTTGGAGTTCTAGAGAGTTTCGTAACCGTGTTAAGCATTTTCCTTAATCGATATGAAAATGAACGAACGTTCCTTCTGGGAGGTAAATGTCATGGTGTTAATAAGAAACGTTGGATGAAATGCGTTTCTCCATAATGTTGTTAGTTTGCACACTTTTTTTAAAGATTTACGAGTTTGAACTTTTAAATATAAATCAAAACGTAGAATATTAACGGAGAGACACCAAGTGGAAACTAACAAAAAACAGTGATATAAAAGCTATAAGGATCCGTATGGAGAACGTGAGAATTACGTCACAATTTTAAAAACAACGAGTCAACATTTTGTTTTTGTGTGTGTCCTTTCACATGTATAATTCAGTTTTCTTCCTTTCTTTTTTATCATCGGTGAAGCGAAAAATTTATTATTCGGCATTGAAGTCATATGTCTCAGAATGTTGGAACCAGGCAACACTAACAAGTCTACGCCTCTTTTGGATTAGTTGATTAGCATTTAGTTGATTGCATTTGTTTAGTTGATTAGTAATAGTTGATTAGAATAGGTTGGTCGTAAATACGCCAAAAAAACCACAACACAGGGGCAGAGAAAGAAGTACACAGGACGACGCGTAACTTGCCACGGAACTTTAATAAAGGAAGCAAATAAAAATAAGAATAAAACCGCCTTGTGTACCTAAGGTCTTTCACAACCTCGAAAAGATGGCGAATAAGTTTCGCATTCCTGTAGTTTTCACTGCCCCAAACAAACCTTCCAAGTTATGCCAAAGAATAAACAATGCAGGAGTGCCGGGTGATGCGGAGGGCATGGGCGTACCAACCGGGGGGGCAAGGGGGCGACTTGCCCCCCCCCCCCCCAGTTCTCAGAGTGGGGAGGCAGGGCATGTGTCTTGCCCCCCCCCCCCCCGAAACAGCCGCCACTGGGCAGGGCAAACAAACATGGCCGGCGGCGCCCAAGGGATACCAAGGGCACCGCCCTCCGGCCCTGGGGGGGGGGGGGGGTCTGGTTTGCCCCCCACTCAAAAACAAGTTGGTACGCCACTGGCGGAGGGGGTGTGCGGCAAGCGTCATGCCCCCAAGTTTCGGCAATGTGCCTTAGGGGTTACCTACGAGGTCCGCCTGTCTTGCGGTAGGGTTTATGTTGGCCAGACGGGGAGGTGCATTCATGATAGAATCAGAGAAGATAGAATCAGAGAACACTCCGCCGCCACCAGGCAATCCCCGTCTGGCGATTACCTAGGCTGTACATTGTGATAGGGATTGTGAGTGCCGGGCCGAGTTCATTAGTACCAAGATTGTGGGAAAATTCAAAACAATATTGGAACGCGAGATACATGAGGCATGATAAGGGCCCATGGCACGAATGTGTGTATCAGTTCTGTTGCCCTATTCGATAAGGAGCGGGCTTTTATCGGTCAAGCTACGCTCATTTAACTGTGACGGCAGGCTTTCCAGGTGGTCAATGAAAGTCCATCATCTTTGCGCATGTGATGGTTTTATTTTCTTTGTATGTTCCCTTCAGTAAAGTTCAATTGCAAGTTACGCATCGGTCCTGTGTACTTATTTCTCTGTCCCTGTGTTTTTTGTGTTGTTTTTTTTTCTTCATACTTACCACAATGCATAAGTACCAACTAGCCCAACTCGCAGTGTCAAAACAGAATATTCTGCCTCTATTAGCGTTTCTTATTTTCTTTAACTTAATTTGAAGCTGAAGACCTTTGAATGTGTTATATTAAGGGAGGGCGGGTGCGATATTGTGTAAGGGGAGCAACTAAGAGTGGTATAAATAGCAAAGATGTTTAGGAACGGTCAACTCTGCCGCTGTGTATTCTGTTCTGCCGTGTCCTACGACTCGCTCTTATGTTATTCAACGAGCGTTTATCTTTACAAAACACTTCACCACTCAGAATATTTGATGCTGCAAACAAAAACCCATGTTCCACAACATGCTGGTTTGCACATACCTCGAATGGCTTAGCAATTATTTTCGCACTTAATTGTTCGTACATGCGAAGCATTCTGTAAACAAATTCCTGTCATAACCTAAACTGAACGTTTATTTAAGAACGCCGAGATAGCAAAGGTAACCCGCCTATTTTAATTTCGAAACACTTTTTTTTTTGCACGTGTTTGAAGTTATATTTGGGGTCCCGTGTTTTCAATAGTATTAATATCTTGATATATATATATATATATATATATATATATATATATATATATATATATATATATATATAAACACTCCTCGCCAAGATTTTTGTCAATTCGGATTTACCTGAAAAAAAAAATTATAATACGGCAGAAAAAAAAAGGAAAAAAAAAAAGACGGTACGTTTGGTTAGAGCACAGAGTCATTGGTCCCGAGGAAGACAAGTGTTTCAGTTTCCTTTCAAATCTCTGACTACTGAGTACTTAACAACGGGCGTTTGCCGTTCGTCAAGTTTCGTTCAAGCCAACGGGTCATTGCACTTTTGGGGCACGGTAAAAGCCACTGTGTGGTTTCCAGTTTGGATTATCCTATTCGCGCTCTATAGAGGAGGAGGGCAGCTGGACACTTTTATGTTCCCCAGTATCGGTGTTGTTTCAAGCAACACTCGTATGCAAGTTTTATCGAGGGACAGAGCCAAATCCAGCTAAAGAAATATCATTCGATACAAGTCAATGCAACGTTTATTTGATAAGGTGAAGTGTTTGGTCCCATAACTTGGGACCGGCTACTTCAAATCAAGTAATGTACAGTATGAATGATATATGATCTCGAACTATAAAATCAGTGCACCGGTGAGTGATTCTCTCGGTTAACGTACACATAAAGAGAAAACTTTCACACGGTGAGAGGAGCGATTACGCAATACATACATATGTACATATGTACTACAATAGTTTACTGTAACATAGTAATAAAGTTACACTTAAGAAAATTCGCCATTATCTTTTAAGAGCGCGTAGTGCATATTCTGACCATCGAATAATACCTACATCTGGCGACTATCTTTGTATCAGTAAGGAAATCACGCAGTAAAGTTGATGCCCTCTTCTGGCGTTTTCCGTCCAGCCAAGGACCTAAAACTTTGTCCAAAGAAAAAGAGCGCTTGTCGAGTATGCCTAGTCCCACTCCTAACCGAGTTAGACACTGGTCGCATCTTGGACAGTCCATTATGATGTGCTCAACGTCTTCCACGGGACGGCCACACGCCCAGCTTGGTGTTTCCACCTGTTGAATTCGGCGAAGAAAGCTTCCGGTGTACGCGACATCTAGTCGTAAGCGATGAATGAATGTCTCAATAGGTCTATACTCAAGTAAGTATGGACTGGACACCGAAGGTCTGGATCAGTTAGGAGGAGTAGAGGCTGTCTTCCGAGATGCTCTTGAGCCACGTGTCGGGGGACATTCTGTCTCGCAGACAACGAATGTATATCGCTATCCAACGTACCCTATATTGATACAAGTCACGGTAGGGTTCGTTTGTGTTACTATTGTTCATTCATATTTTAAATTTTCGGGAAATTGTGAACACAGCAAAACTAAACTTGAAATTTCGAAGAATTGGGAATCTGGCAAAACTAAACTCCGATAAACCTCGAATTATTGACGAGAAATGAGCTCCGAAAAACACCCTTCGAACGTCACAAAAAAAAAAAAAAAAACTCCGAAAACGCCATGCATTCGCCGAGATAAATTCTTTCCAGCTCTTTGACCAAACTGCAGTATATTGTCCAGATTAAAGTCTGCAGAACTTTGACTTTTCGGTTTTCAGTTTTTTTCTTTTTTTATGTTTCGATTTGAGGGGAGTAAAGGCACAGTCAGATGTTTTCACCCTGCAATTTTTGAACATATAGATGTTTTGCTTGTTTTTTTTAAATTTTAAGTTTCAAGTTTTTTGTCTGATTCTATATCTTAATTTTCGTAATAAACAAAACTTACTTCATTGGCTCTAGACATGTTTTACGCAGCTAAACAAGACAAAACCAAAATTCTTGTCAGACCCAAGGTTACTGTAAGTGCTTGATTTAGCTATCCTAAAATGCTAACAAAATATGGAAACTCCGCCTACGTTTACAATAGCTAGATGGACGGTTTATGCCACTCGTGTCAAAATCGTCCGTAGAGTTCATTACTATTGATATTTCTTTAAAAAAATTAGGAAATGTATTTATAATTAATAGTCTTTTTTTTTTTTAGGCAGCGTGTTTTTGTAAAAGTTCGTAATTGCGAGGTGTTCTCTTTTTTTTCCCCCTCTGATAAACTGGATAAAAATAAACGAGAATGATGAAATAATTTTAATATACACAGAATTAAATGCATACTGCAGCCATTCTCTTCATGTAGTCACATAATCACACGCAGACGGTATTTATCGTGACGGGACACAAGCAGTTGGATGACCTCGCCAAGGAAGGTTGTGTCGCCCATGTTTTCAATGACTGTATCGCGTGTCAACGAGACCGTTTTGTTGGCGCAGATTTGTCTGGATCACCACGTAATTGGCAAAATGCCAGACGATTAAGCCAAAGATGCCAGGGATCATCCGAACTGAGTCACCAGTGAAGCCTATAATCATGGCACTTGTCTTTTGGCAATTTAGGCCCAAAGTTGCCAGGTGAAACTGAACACCCAGAAGTTGAGGCCTAATCCTAGCGTTTCCTCAGTAACCGAGGCCAAAGGGAAGCAAGGTGGCAGCCACAAGGCACTGAAGACTAACATTTGTTTGGCAATTTTGTGCCAAAATACCAGACTCTGGTCGAAGGAGTACCAAGTTTAGTTATATCCAGGTTTTGAGGGGAAGAAAGAAAGAAGTGGGTGGGGGGGGGGGGTTCAGGGCTCTAATTTGTCAGACAAAAACCAAATTGTGGCCCAAAGAATTGTGCTATATGGGTAAATCTGCGCGGTGTTTCTGTGGAGAATTAGGTACAGCCCTAAATTCTGCGTATTTTAAAATATTTTTTATCACTCTATTGTTTTTTACCCAGTTGATTGGCGTGACAGTTTTAGCATTGTGCCCTGATGTATGACAGTTGACAGTCTTTCACTCGTCCATTCGATTAGTGATCCAGACCAGAACTCACAATAGGCGGATAACAAAGACAACCCAGCTGCCAATTTCGGAAATGAATGTTCCGCATGAAGTATTTCTTGAGCGACTTGAATAAATAAGTCAAAAGCCCTTTGTACTAAATGTGCGACCATATTTCATCAAACGATGATACCGTACCGTGTACATTTCGGTTAAGCGTGTGTCTAAGAAATTGCTTATAGTACTGAAGGGAATATTTGGGTCGGTAAATTCCGGTGCCATCGTTTATGTGCTCAAGGACCCATATTCCAATGGCCACAAAGGTTCTCGAAGTGTACCAGTTGAGTCAGTGAAATCCACAAACTTTGCCGGGCGAGACCTTACCCGCCAAATTTAGCGGACGGTAGTAACATGACTACTGTCACACTGATGACGTCACGTTCGTGTCGCTTTAGTTTCGTCTGTCTTTTTCTACGTGCCTCCTTCAGGTCACTGTCCTCCCCCACATTGCATTCTACGTTTGAAATAGACAGAGTGACAGCAATAAAAAGAGCCCCTTCCGCTCATACTAGTGAAAAGTAGGAATGTTGCCAACGTGGCGAAGTTGGAGTTCGACCAGGTCTCATCTTTTTCCATATTTTAACATAAAGTTCGACAAAAATTTTACCTAAGTTTAACTATGCGCATCTGCGGAGATTAAAAACGAGCTGACGCCACATGGCAGAGAAGGGGTGCCGTGTGTACCGGGTGTATTGCTTTACGTTGACAAACAAACTAGATCGATTACAAGTTTATGTCTTTGTTTTTATGATGTTTAAAGCATAAAGCAAACAACGGTATTTTTTTTTCCTTCGAATATATTGAAAATGATGGGGTTGAAGTCGTGCAACACGTGTTCAAGCAAGTCGAACTTCGTCGAATTTTGCCAAAAATTCGTTGTTAAATGGCTGCGTGCAACCTACGTGTAAAGCTCGTTCAAGATGCAACAGAAGAAGTTTGATGTGATATTTGACTTTTAAAGACAAAGGCGCAAGGGAACAGGACACGAAAGAAAAGACAAACAGTTGTGCTTTTTTTCTTCTAGTGGTACCCTAGCGCTTTTATAGTATTCCTGAGATGCACCAATTGGTCCAACCTTTCTATTCTACTTTAACAATAAAGACCCCACTCCCGAAATGAAACAGAGAAAAAAGTGCGAGCTATAACCTTTAGTTATCTGTACCGTTATCGGGCGAAAATTTCTGTGGTATTTCCGAGAAGAGGAGGGCGCGCACAGGCGTACAATTTGATCGGCGCTCAGTTCGGGTATACATTTGCCTAGAGTTCGGGGAAAGGGCACGCGTGCCCGTACCTTTGACTGCGCTGCCATAGAAGCCCACGAGTATGCCATGTTGTCCTCTCGCTAAAAAAGAAGGACGAGACAGCTGTCATAACGTGTCTGTTGCGCTGACTGCGTCCGGATTCAAGCTATACCCAATGCAATTTTCAAGTGACCTTTAGGTTCTGCCGCGCCAGACAGCGCAAGGAATGTCATTTAGACGACGTGCGCAGCGATTGAAGCCTCGCAGCTCGGTCAAACGCATCAATCACGTTCACGCCAGGAAAATAATATTTTGGCGATATAAATATATTTTTAAAGTTTTTCTTAAGCGAACAAAATATTAGAAAAGACAAAATGACGAAGTCCATTTTAAGCCCAAGCAAAGTGTTGTTTTTTTGTTGTGTTTTTTTGTCAATTAGCGGCAATCTCGAGCGTCCCCCGCTCACTCAGTTCTAGTCCTCATAACGTTGCTCGGAGCTCCTGTTCCTTTCCGTGCTTCTGCTACGCTTTAGCCCTGTTCGGTTCGGCGTCGTGCTTTGGCTTGAGTTTCATCGCTACGCGTCGGAGGTTCTCCAGCCGATCCTCCCAAAGTCGTATCAGCGCCCAGGTCGCTTCAACGCTCCAATGGAAACGCGGCGACCCATCAGTCGTGGACGCTCCTCCGTCGTTCGACATATCGCACGACGCGAGACTGAGATACAGAAATATATATTCATAAAAAAAAAACAGTTAGCAATACACTACTAAAGGATGATAAAATATAAAGTAGAAAAATAAAAACTAGATAACTAGGGTTGTAAGGAAAATCGAGAGGAGGAAAACCGAAGTGCCGAAGCGGACGATGCGAGCAGCGCGAGCAGACGAGGTCGACTAGATAGCTGGAGCCGTGGGTATACAGAAAACTATTAGTAGAGCGAGGTCTGTGCAGAATATAGGTGAAACATCGCCTTTTTTGCAATAATAAACATTACAAAAAAAACATTGATTTTAGACATCAGTATCATCTTTGATTTCAATTCGCTTCTCTATAGTGTAGACCGCTGCTGACGAGAGTGCCTTTAGCAGCCGTAAAGAAGTTGCGGGAACTCAAGTTCACGAAAAATACCTTTACGCTAAATGTCATTTGAGTTGCCGTGTGGCACTGCTTAAATGACATTTACACTAAAGGTCATTTGGCGTGAAGGTCCTTTAGGTGCCCGTCTGACAGGGGTATTATATATGGTACGGAAAATGGCCAGTTTGACACAAAGACAGTGTAGCAATCGGCGGCTTAAATAAAATATGAACAATGGAAGGTGAAGTCGTTTTCTGTATTAGCAATCAAATCCTTAGCTATACGTGTCTTTTTCATTTTCATTCTCCGGCGTGAAATGACGAAGTGGTTATACGCGTATAAAGTGTGAATGTGCGTATAATGTAATTCCACGTGTCCTTGAGAATAATCCAAATGAGAAAGGTCTGAAGAGTGGTTCCGATACACTTGGAATTCAACAGCAGACGCTATCTTTTGCGATTATAGTGTATTTCCTCCCTATTATTAGCCCGTGCATGCCACAGCTTGAAATAAGTGGACATCAGGTGACTTAGGACAGTATATTTATCGATTCTCGTGTCTGACTCTCGCTGTCAGACACTCTCGGGTCTTATCGGGAATAGGTCAACGGAATAGCGCTCTGTCTGGGAACGCCGCCAGTGATGGTGATATTTATTGGCCGTGGGAAATATCACCATGGGATAACTATAATAGTTATAGGTTGCTAGATATGACGTACGTCTCACATTATCCAACAGTGTGGTGAATCATTATTCTACCACATACATTTGGTGTTATTCTGCTCGATCAATACTGCCAGTTGCAATGTGTTGGTTGCCAGCCTGTGCGACGATTTTACATTCTTGTATGAGCAGTGCTTCTCAACCACTGATGTTTCGCGGACCCCTTGTGGATCGGCGGAGATGATGAAGGACCCATTCGTGCTGAGGGGAAGGGAAAGGTATAGGTTAATTATGATAATGGTTTAATAAATGGATATAACTAAGGGCTAGTGTGAAGTAGACTTCGCTCATCGACATACACCCGAGAAAACTCATCCCATAATTGAAATATTTCTTCTCAATCTGAAAAAAGACAACTTTAATTGCAGGGCTTCGCGGACCCCTAAGATGCCTTCGTGGACCACAAAGGGTCGCCGTGGACTCCCATTTGAGAACCACTGTTCTAGAGAGTCTGTATCTGTGCATACATCATGGAGAGAAAAAGTATCGTTTTCTCTGCGCCTAGCTACACGCATCGCTGACTGACGACTTACACTATTTCTTTATTTATATACAATATAGTCGTTAATAACATCGATGATATTTAAAACAAGCTCGGCGTCTTTAGGAGGTGGCGCTTGGTCTCTATAGCTATAGATCTACATCGCTTTTACCTTTATGCTAACATGATTTTAATAGAATAAAATAAAATCCCGCTTTATTTTGCCTACGATATCGATGCTCTTCCTTTTTCTTTCCCCTTCATATGCGTAGGGTTAGACGTGCTGTACGTACAGAAGCGAACAACGAAGGAAGTACATTGCGACATTCTAAAGTTAAGATATGGGTGATAAAACAGATCCTGGTATAGAACACATCACCGGACACGTTTGTCGTTCTTCCCCACGTTTCTAGTGAATGAATAATCCAAAGCCTCGGTAATACTGCTGACACATCATACAAAAAGACAGTCTGCATACACTAGGGAGTTTTAGGGAATTGTTTCTGCACTTCCGATACGGTACATGAGGCCCTCCGGAACGAACTGCGCATGTGCTACAGCAGAAGGCTCGCATGTGCGCAGTTCGAGGGCTCATCGAACCGTATCGGATGTGCAAACACGGTTCCCTAAAATGTTGCGGATGAATGGACCGCACCGACGGAACGGGGCAACGAAACCACGAGAGCCGCCGCAAAACGTTCAACGATAGAGGGACCCGACCGGACCCGGTGAATAATAACTGCTGCAGGCGTGTGTATAAAGCACCTTTGCAGTCGCCGGCAGCTTGAGAAACGACGCGGGGTGCGACATACATGTCCCGGGCATATATATCTTGTTTATCGCTCTGCATGCAGCCAAATGACATTCCGTCATATTACGATATATATGCGAGAGCCGATGTAGTGTGACCCCGCGGTCCGCAGAGATAAATCTGTTATCGTGTTTGCTGTGAACACCGTCTCTCTTGTATGGTGGATGTCGATGCGGCTCTCTACGCGGAAGAATTGCCAAAATGTTCCGCGTTCACTTTCTAGCAAATTCCATTCCTCGAACTATATATCATTTCGAAATCCCACCACGAGCGAAAACTTTATCTCGAGGAGTCGGCAGAGCGCCAACGCGAGACACGATAGCTTCGCCGCGTTGCAGCGCGTTTGATTGAGACATAGATGCGTGATAGAGGAGAATCGAGCGGCCGTTGGCAGCAGCGCTCGCTGCTTGTGAGGAGGCCGGGTGCCATTTATCTACTTTTTTTCCGGTACAGGCTGAAACCCCCGGCTAAAAAGTTTCCTGCTATACAGCCAGGGTCCAGAAACCGAAAGGACAAGATAAGGAATAACGGCCGGTTGCGTGTGTAAACAGTGCACTATAGAGTTTTAACGTCATCACAGCGAGATCCATGGAAGACAGATGTATTAGACATGGAGTGCCGCGTCAGTGTTTGAATGGGCCGCGTGTCCTATCAACGAGTCGATGGACGGTCGCCATCGGGGTCGGCAATTGCCTAGTCACTATAGTGGCTCTAGTTGGCACCATCCGACTGTGATAACGTTTCATGGAGAAAGAGGAGGTCGTTCGCAGGCCTTGATTATCATAGGCGGTGTTAATAAAGCCCGGTCCAATCTAAATGGTTTGTGTCCCTTGTGTATGAAATTCTGTGGGGATGCTAGACTAGGAGGCGTGTTGTGTGTGTGTGTGTGTGTGTGTGTATGCGTGAGAGAGAGAGAGAGAGGAGGGGGGGTACAAATGATTGGCATAAGCGACAGCGTCAATAACTAGTAAAAGCTGCTAGCTTTCTTTTCCCAACAATTTACGCCGGCAGAAAAGCGCTACGGCCTTTTTATACATTTTCATGATCACATAAAAGGTGCGTAATTTTTTTCCGCCAGAGACACACAACACACGTCACCTGGCCTTCGCGGCCGAATTCAGCACTGCCACATGGCACTTGAAGGACATTGATAACCCTGTGGCCGGCGCATTATCGCGACACGTTCACATTTCCAGAGGGGCTGCCTTTTCCATACTGCGGTTGAATTAAAAATTATCTGCGTTGCGCAACAAAATTATCCGCGAGCTTCAACGCTTACGTCACTCGCCGCGGTATCACCCACGGGTGATACCGCGGCGTAGCAAAAGTTGCAGAAAGCAGCACTGGGGCAGTGGCGTAGCAAATAAGTACTTGCTACGCCACTGCCCCAGTGCAGCTCTCTCCGGACTCGAGAGTGAGCGCGTGTTCTTGAATGGGTAACTCCAGAATGTGACAGGAACCATGCACGATCCCTTTTCGACTCGTGTGCCGTAACTTCTTCAGCCCGCCACGTCTTGTCACGTGACCCGCAAGTGGCGCCGGAGTGTCGGCAAACAATGGCCCCAGGGCGGCGGAGAGAAGAGGTGACGTGCGGTGACTAATTGGCACGGGCGGAACCAGGAAGCCGAGGCGAAAGTCCTCGAGGTCAGGACACAATTACAGACAAAGGAAGCGCGTTAGTCCGCCAAACGGAGCCGGTTGCTGAACGTCGCGTTTACGAAAGCGTTGTTTTATTATTTCATTTACTGGATATTGATTATAGATCTACCGTATTTGCCGGACTGGCAAATACGATAGTTTGGATCTGCTACAATGTCCGCACGCCGGTTTCGGACTATGCTCCGTCTTCGCACCTTGTCATGAGCTTGACTTCCGAAAATTGCAGGAAATGCAGACATTTTTTTCAATATCCAACGAAATGTCATAGGGACAAGGTGCTCCGCGGCGAAATTCCCGATGCGACGAATTACCCACCCCGCTACGAATGGTCTTTCGACGAACGGCTCTGTCTGTATACACGCGGCAGACGGGCTCCGGCATCGAACAGGAAGAATGAGGTCGACGAACTTTCCTGTCATGAGCTTGACCTTGTGGTGACCTTGTCTGCCGTTCCGGTCTCGAGGACCATCCGAGCAAGTCGAAACGAACCACGCCGGCTTCGAGTGCTTGCATAAGCGATTTTCTATTAAGCCGTGGCAGCTGGTCCGATGTCTACGCTAAGCGGAATTGCGGCGTGGGAGCGATCCCTGGAGGGGGTCGTAGTAAACTGGTCGCTCGTCGTCTTCAGAATGTTTCTTTTTTTCTTTTTTTCTAACCGGTTTGTGTGAAATGTTTTGTGTTTGGGTGTGATTCGGCAGCAGTTCTGCCGCTGTGCCTCGGCAGGCACGTTTGACGGGCGTTCATTCGGTTGGTGTTTTTTTTTTTTCGTTTTCGTTTGTTTGTTTTAAATTATTCAATTGTTTTTATTTCTTTGCTCAAAAAAGTTACGTGTTTTTTTACGTTGGTATGGTGTTTGTTCGTATGAGAACTAACGTGCTATTGTCTAGGAAACGGCGCATCCCGTGAGGTTAGGAGAAGATTCGCAGAAACTGCCTTCGAAATATACGAGACAAAAGAAAAACAAAACGTAAAGTGTTATTTTTGTTTGGTTTCATAATTTCGATTCCGATTGAAGCTTGAGCTTGGCTGAACAGTTCAGATTCGCTGGATTGTTCATATATAGTGCACAAATTTGGGAAGGGAAGTTCTTACTACACAAGCTTTCTGTGCGAACTTCTCCCTGGACTCTACCACTGTAAATCCGTCTGGAAACGCAATCTACATAAATTATGAGACGAAAAATGTCACAAATTTATTTGACCTAGTCAAGGGATCGGGAACATAAAAGACATAAAAGGCTACTTTTCAAGGAATGGAGCGATTATACTTTTGGGGACGAGCGATTCAGTACGATTGAGCACTTTTGAACGGCGTCGTTATGACTCTAATCGAATGCTGCCTTATAAAATGACCGTATAGGCTATAAGGCCGTAAACCCCGAAAAGTAACCCATAAACCAATTTTTATCAAGACCGAAAAAAAAAGAAAACGGAAAGCTTTGCATTGTAGTTGTCCTCAGGTAAGAAAAACCCGAGCTCCACGGGAAAAGAAATCTGTATCTACGGCTTTGTTTTCTGTTCACCCGAAACAGAGTTCGCACCGAACTGCCCTCGATCGGCTGCTTATTCGGGAACAGCTCCCATTGCCTTGCTTCCTTCTTTTACCAATACAAAGACTACTTTTTTTTCTTTTTTGGTATTGGGGTGACGCTTACGTAGGTTGGAGAATCCCATAGCCGTGTCTCGCTTTCTTCGAAACGCCAATGCTGTTGCTGTTGCTGTTTCCTGTCAGGTACCCAAACTAGACCGAGGAGAGCGCCTACTATACTCCGTTTCACCTTATGTTGTACCGCAGCGAAGGCTAGAAGCGCGAGCTCATAGCGTTGGCAGCTGCCCTTGGTGCACGAGAGCTTGTGCCGCCGAGGTGTGCCATAGAGCAAAGAAGCTCGCGCTTGTAGCCTCTCACTGCGGTACAACACAAGGCGAAACAGAGTATAATCTGCGGGGAAAAATAAACCCCGGAAAAGTTCCCCCGGCTCGTTAGTGATTAACTGTCGGTCGGATTAGAGTTAGAAAACGCCATGACTTGTAAAGTCATCACGTTATCATTATAAGAAGCTACGTTATTAAGAATGCCTCGGAGATTTTCTTCTTCTTTCGAAGAAGAAAATGTATAGTTTATTGGAACAATTTTATTACCCGTGCCCCGTGCGCCGTAAAGGGGGCATCGGTGGCCGAGTGTGTTTTGCGCGGAGCGAAAGCTCACCCAAGGATCATGCGTTATATTCCCAACCCCGTCCAGTTTCGATGTGTGGATGAGCATCGTACCGGCGTGCGGTCGTGTACCACTACTGCGCGGTACAGATTGAAATTCCCCGAGCAATTTCTCATCTACTGCCAAGACACCATGACGCCCATTAAGGTTGACTAACCTCCGGCTGTCTAAATATACACACAGCACAATTACAATTACTACTTTAAAAATGTGTATTATTTTTTTTTCTTCTTCTCCCGCTACGGTTTCGAACGAGACCAACAGTATGAATAAAGAAAGAAAGAAAGAGAGAGAAAAACATTTAAAAGAAAAAACAGACTCCGCCTATTCCTGGCTAGGCCAGTGGTTCAAACTTCGAAGTCTCGTCCAGTCAGCGTGCTTTATGGCCCCTCGTTGCACCTTCCGTGCTGCTCGTTGTGCAAAAGGTGCGGTCTCCTTTCTCTATCGGATAAAGACAACGATGGGACGAGACTTTATTACGCTGGGCTCGGGCCCAAGTGACGTGAATTCTTCCGGGAGTTCAATTCGCGTTGCGCCAACTACCCGTCGACGCAAGTTCTCGGTAATCATAAAAAAAAAAAAGTGTTTCGTTGCTTTTTTTTTTTTTTTTATCAGCTTTATGAATTTTGCGACGCGTGTGACGAAATAGGAGAGGCGACAATGAATTATAAACGAGGAATTTAATTTCTCGGTCCGCTCACAGAACAGTTGCCCTACATCAGTTGAAAACTCCGCTGGCGTTCCGAAAAACATACTTTTTTTTTTGTTTTTGTTTTGTGTAACCATAACTTGTTCAGATAACGGGATAATTTTGTAAACACGGTCTTTAAAAGGTGAATCGGGTGTTTCTCTGATCAGCTGAACTATAAACGAACTCTGAATGCGGCACGCGCCGCTCAACAGGCGACCCTACTTGATCCCTTTCCCCCCCCCCCCCCCCCCCAAAAAAAAATAAACAAAATAGCGTGATTTAAAATAAACAAAGATATAACAAATGTGTGGTGCATACAGGGACGACGACACTGTGCGCTTAGGACCCGGTGACGTCGGAAGACGACTGCGCGTTGCTAGCAGCATTGCAGGTCGAAGGATGGAACCGCAGTATGTGTGCGTCCACAGGTCTCCAAAGTCAACGGCAGAAGCTTCGAGGGCGTCCCAAGCACATACCAGCAACTTCGCTGGTAGATGCATGGGCGCGTATACGTACATGATAAACAAGTCGAAAAAGATAGAACCAATTGGTTCAAAGTCACAGCATATCCACGTGGTGAATGATGATGAGTGGGCGAAGCTCCGGAGTGAATCGTCGGTAAACCAGCGATTCTTCCGTTTGCACCGTGGTGGGGACGTTTATCGGAACGTTAACCACTTGCCCCTTGATGCCATACTGTCCATTACCGTGCGTCAACCGCCTTATGCTCATGAACGGCAAACGAGGAGCGATCAGTCGTTCTTCCACAAGGTTCAGAGGAGGTAAGTGATCCGGTTTGGGTGGGTACGTGTAGCCGTAAGATACGCTCATTGGAGGCACCTTTCCCGCCACTAGCGAATCCTTGCAGCTATAGCAAATCTTGTACTCACCGCTGCTGGCAGGGAACTCGCGCTGCAGCACGGCGATGGCATTGGCGCGAGCCTGGTCGTTCTTTATGGAAGATATTGTGACTAGACTGTTTGAGAACCACAATCTATCACACACACCACAGCTATGGCCGAACGAAACGTCTAGAAAGTCTCGCTTAAACCGCGCGTCGGCACCTTCGGGCTGAGCTCGCCTGATGCGTTTTGCAGACGCCTCACGAGCTCTCGCTGCATCGGGGTCTGCCTGCCGATACGCGCGCTTTCCACGCCATCTCTTGAGCCATTCATAAACTAAACCTCGAAGTGGCTACATACCCACAACTAGGAGGGACAGACCGCACGCCTTAAGGAGTCACCAAAAAAGGTCCCAACAGAAGCCAGTTTTTTTTTTTCCTTTTGAACTTTTTAGACGAAAACGGGGTTATATGTTTTTATAAATAACTATAATCACAGGAGGGACCGGGGAGAGGGAGAGGGAGGGGGGGGGGGGGCAGCTGAAGGATTTATTTTACCACTCCACTCCCGCGAGCGGGGGAATCAGATGAAAGTAAACAAGCTTTCCAGATACGCTCGAGGATTTCAGCGGTTTTGACCTGAGAGATCAAATCCCATGCTTCGCGCCAGCAGCTTTGACAGCGTTGTACGATCGGTGGCCGAGTGAGCTAAAGCGCACACCCAGCTCGACGCGCGTGGAGCGAAAGCTCGCGCTGCAGAACTCAGGGATCCTGGGTTCGAGCCCCACCCCTGCCCGTTTCGATCTGGATGAGCATCGTACCGGCGTGCGGTCGTGTATCACTACTGCGTGGTGCACGTTAAAGACCCCAGGCTAGCGGTTGTACCGCACTGGCTAAATTGCTCATCTACAGCGAGTGACTCGTCGCAACTTTAAATGGCTGACCAACTACACGCTGTATAAATATCTCACACAACCCCAATTTTGTACACTGGGTATAGAGTGCCTTCATACACGAGCGCTTTTGCTTGAGTGGTGACATCTCAGCCATTTTTACGCCCAATCGTTTTTTTATGCATTTTGAAGTACGCGCCATCCGGTGTCAATCAGCTCGAGCGCGTAGCTTTGGGTAATGCAGAGACGCCATTTTAGCGCCCAAGTCACGCACCAAGTGCGCGAGAGCGTCACGCGCTGAACATTCAGTGCAACAATGGATGTCTTCACCCTGAGACAGACAGACATGTAGGCACCCTAACTGAGTACGAAACAGGCCGCCCCCTTGCGGTCGATCTTATACTGCACAGTGGCGTGTGCAAAAAACACCAACAAGCTGGTAACCCTATGGCTTATATATAATGCTCACTCCCAAGAGACTGTGTACAATTGATAGACTTGACATTTTTACGGTGTCTTTTGCGCACACCACTGTACAGTACATTCAGATAAACCATAAGAGGGAGTAATTTTCGAAGGGGTCCTAGAGTGCCTTCATACACACGCCATGTAGACACCCTAAGGGATCCATAGACCCTTCCAAAAAAGGGCTCCTGGCCGGTTCCATTCTCAGTGTTCGTGCGTATGGCGCGTGATTTGCTCGCTTTCCGAAGCCACGAACATGAGCGTTGCTGGGCTGAGCAGATCGCACGCTGGGCTGAGGACATGTAAATTTTGGAATGGTGTACTCTAAAGCCGATACTTTAAAGCGCAGCTCATTTAGTGGCTCTATGCCGAACTGTATAGGAGCTCGCTTTCAAGGCGTTCTCGCGCCTCCTCTGGCCTACTCTATGCTCGTCGCTAACGCCTACCGAACTCGACCCTCTTACCTTAAAATGATATACTCCACATTACGTTCCGCTCTAGCCTCGATTTTATACTTTACGGATCTTTCTCAAGAGAACTGAGAAGCAGGAACGTAGAGATGTGGGTTTCAAGGTTGGAAACATTAAGATATAGAGCGGTGGGAGATTATGATAATAATTCAGTTTATTTCCATCCACATTGATGGTGGAGGTCGAGGGAAAAAGCTGTGAAATACAGCAATTGACAAGGCCGTCGACCCCCTACATAGGCACAACAGCTGAGGTAGAGGAAAAAAATGCTACATCCTGCGAAAGTACAGAACGGGTGGATAATATACGAGCACAACACACACATCAAAGAAGATTGAATAATCCTAGAAATATTAAACAAACCGCCATATATCACTGGTATTTTACCTATCTAGACAACAAAATATTCTCTAAGTTGCTTTAAATGACATCTTATAATCAGATCCAGCTCACTAGCATCAAATTGATTGAGCAATTTAGGCAACGTATATCTAATCATCTGAGAGCCGTAATTTGTCCTCCGCGCTACCGTCTCTTAATGATCTACGTGACGAGTGGGGTAAACCGGTTCCTTCGCAGATAGGTGTGGCAAATTCGTGAGAAAACGCGTGTTTTTGTTGCTTTCCAATTTGAATGTATTGCTAAGTCTGTAGTTGTCTAAATTGTATAGAATAATAAAGCGGAGTACTGTAAACAGACCAGCTGCATGAGAGTCAAACGAAGCGCCACCGATAGACCTCAACACCCTTTTTTGTAATGAAAGTATTTTCTCAAGATTGAATAATGTAGCTGAGCCCCAGACGAGATGGCAGTAATTTAATTGGGAATAAAACAGTGAATTATAAGTTAGTAACTTCACATTCTTTTGGCAAAATCGATCGATGATGCTATATCAAAATCCAGCTATTCGTGACAGTTTAGGGATTATAAAATTAATGTGATTGTCCCAGGACATATTTTCGGAAAAATATTACTCACAGTGCCCTTAAATGACTCAGAATCTCAGTTGGAGTTGAATTTAGAGTGATATCTCGCGTTAGTCTGACTGATTTATTTTGGTGAGAAAAAGTAGAGCTTTCGTTTTGTTTATGTTTGTTTGTGATGAGTTTTCCTGACTCCAGATTTCCAGTTTGGACTACGTCAGATTTACCGTGTCTACTAGCACATCGCAGTCCTCTCCCGAAATAAATAATGTTGTTTCGTCGGCATAGTTTACAAATTTGACATTTGGGTTAATGTTTACGACGTCATTTACATATAGTTTAAAAAGGAGGGACCCAATATACTGCCCTGAGGAAGACCACGAAGTATTGGTTTTACTGAGGAAAAATTACCATTTAGACAAACGTACTGGGCGTTTTTGGTGAAATTTCGTGATCAAGGCAATCAAACGCTTTCGTAAAACCCACAAAAACTCCCAAAACCATTTTTTTCTTCGAAACTTTGCAAGATGTATTCTTTCTGCACAAGTAAAGCGGCCTCCGTTGAACGATGTTTCCTAAAACCAAATTGCGAATCTGTAATCAGTTTGTATTTATTTATGGAATTCGTCAAGCGGATATAAAGCACTTTTTCCAGCGCTTTTGAAAAAACCGGTAGTATTGATATGGGTCTGTAGTTTCCCATTTCATTCCTGCCTCCTTTTTTTATATAAAACCGAAACTTTAGATATCTGCATGCGCTTTGGGAATGCTGAATGCTACGCCGGACACAAAATACGTGGAATTCTAATTGGAGCGGTTATACATTTTTGGAAGCGACACAAGCCAAAAGTAATAAGTAGTTGCGTTTATTTTTTTTTTTTTACTTTAAACTTTTATACTTAGTTTTAAGTTTATTTACACCAAAAGGGGGGCAAAGGGGTCGAGAAAAAAGTTGCTGTACGTCGCAGCTCGACGAGTTCCTTACCTCCCCTTACAGTTCATAGTTTGAACAGGATATTGTCAAAATTAGAGTGCGAAATTCAACCAAATAGTTAAATATCTTGTATGACATTAGATATGTTTAAAAGAACACTAAACACAACAAATAAGAATGCTATAATTTTTCACTTCTCACTCCAATATACCTTTTTTTTCTCCAAAAACGATATTACTTATAGGGTCTTCAATCTTATTTAACAGAAAACCAACTGGGCAATCGAACTGTTTCTTGCCGTTAATTCTCAATTTATAAAGTTTCCGTTTTTTTTTGTTTTTTTTTTGTAGTGTTTGAATTGAGTTAAATACTTTTTGGGTTTAGGTACTGCTTCTCCATTTGTTTCAGTTTAGCAATTTGGAGTAACATGTTTTGTTAGTCTTCAATAATATAGTGTACTGCCTTATCTGCGCTTAGAATTCTTCGGGACGTAAAAGTGACGACACTTTCGTTCGTGAATATGCCGTGTATACGTGCGGAATTTTTCGGTATTGGTGCGATTGCGCTGCAAATAGGAAGTTTCGATAAACCACCGACAAAGTTTTTAACGCAAAAAGCTGTCGTGTCGCGAAAAACAAAAATAGCTTAATGGCGCGTTTTAAAATTTGACGAGCGACTCTAGGAGTCGCTTGTATAAAACTTTCTTATGATTTCGCGAAATACTGGTAAACAACGCAGGTTAGCAGGTTACCGTCATAATCTAAACCCTGAGACAAGGAGAAATCAAATAACGGACAAGACAACTCTCATTGTCTCAGGGTTTGTATTATGATGTTTCCTAACCGCCTCGCCTGCATACTTTCGCTCCTTGCAAAGGTTACCGTCTCGCGGACGGCACAAGCCGATGCCCCGGCGGCGGCGCCTCGGGGAGCTTGCACACGGGGGCCGCCGCCGACCGATCGCCGTCTGGCCGGGCTCGCGGCGCGACACTCAGCCGTACTCGACCGGGAGCCCTGAAGTTGCGCTCGAAGCGTGGAAACGGCGTTATGTAACGAAAGGCAAAGGCCACCTACACGACGAACGGGCAAAAGTCGATTTAAAGGCGTGCGCGAAGGTAAACAACTGTAGAAAAGTGCCGTTGCTCGCCGCTATGAAATGCGTCCCGCAAACTTGGTAATCCGCGGCCGCTTCCCTTTCCCGCCACTCGTACTTTCTCTAACGTCACGTCTATACTCTCTATCGCGGGGCATGCCGACGAAACGATCGGACGATCGTCGGGATACGTAGCAATTGCTACAGCCGAGCGCGGCGCAGATTACCCTAAAGCCTAGTTCACATGCAGCGGTTTTGGCCAGTGGCGCGATTTCTGCCGTCGCGGCGATCGGGCCAGCACTAGTGGTTGAGCGGCACGAGCGCCGCGACGGCAGAAATCGCGCCGCTCTAGGGCCAAAATCGCTGCATGTGAAACCCGCTTTACTCTCGCTGCGAACGGCCGTCGAGTCAACCACCAGCATGGTGAATACCGGTGTTCGACGTCATCATGTGACGTAGGTGCGAGGCATGAACTGTACACGACTTAATTTTCGCGAGGACCTAATTTTCGCGCACCGCCTACAACTCGCGAAAGATAGGTCCCGCGAACAATTCCGGTAAAATGTGAACACATCGGAATCTATATTGAGATCCAAGCGCGTCGCAAAAAAAGAAAATATAATCCGCGAATTATCCCAAAACTTCAGCTTTTACCTAAATCGCGAAATTTAGAGCCCGCAAAAAATAAGTCGTTTACACTACAGTATACGAAATACTATACCTTTTTATTGTTTTGATTTGCGCTGCTTTTCTTAGCCTGCAGCGGAGATACAATCGACGTGCTTTAGGAGCTTTGGTTTTAGGCGTTGTGCTTTAGGATATTTGCTTTAGAAGCCTCGCTTTTATCGTTGTTGTAGGAGACGTGCTTTATGAGGAGACACTTCTTTGGGGCCTCCCAAATGCTCACCTGCGGCCGTCTTGCTCCTCCGCAGGACGCTGGTGCTTGCTGCACCCGCCTCGGGATCTCGTCGTGGGTCGGCGGTGGGCGCACGCGACCACGATCCTGCACGACGTCGACGAATGCGACACCCAGGTGGCGCACTGGCCGTACACCGAGAGGTGCGTCACTGTCACCACCTGCGCAGACATCTACAGGGTACGCCCCCCTTCCTAAGCGGTGAACGGTGGGAGGGAACGCGTCGGAAAAAGAGCACGAAGAAATAGATATCTTCGTTCGATGTACCCGCACCCCTCCTGCACACATGCAGAAAAGTGTATAGGGCAGTGTGCTTCCCATATGTGTATCGAGATACGACCCGAGGTACACCTCCTTACACTCCCTACAAGGGCGCCGCCATCTTGAATTTTCGTCACGTCCAGTATGGGTCAAAAACATTGTATTGCCGTCGCCACGCTAGATTACATTTAGGATATAAGTGTAGCCGTCACCCATCCTCTTTCTGACTCCCCTCTATATCTTTTTTTTTTTTTTAACGATATGCAGGTTAAAATGTCGTATTAATTTTTTACAACGAAGCTCTTATGCGCTAGGATCTGGGGGAAAATGCGTCCGCGGATGTTGACAGAAAACTCCCCATTGGTCGTGGCAAGTATGAAGAAATAAAAATAAAAAAGAGGGGTCGACCAACGTGAGTCAGCCTTCCTTGGCATTATTAGATAGTGAGGTCCTGATCCCTTGTTATCATCTCTAGGCATCGTCCTCGAGGTCGTCCTAGAAGTCGTCCTCGAGGTTGTCCTCCAGGTTGTCCTAGAAGTCATCCTTGAAGTCGTCCTAGAAGTAATCCTTGAGGTCGCCCTAGACGTCGTAAAAATAGCAGCTTCGCTGGTCCTCCATCTCCACGTTAAGTGGAAGGGCTCTACTTTTTTTTTTATCTTGGCTCGCGATGATTGGGGAGAATCATCCAATTGGCGTAAAAAGCGTTCATTAATGTAACGTTGTTTTGTAACGTGCCTTTATTAAATTGACGAAATATTGCCGAGATATCTATACCTTTACTTTCACATTTTACGTGTCTAACAGTATTTTACCCATCGTTATTGCAATCATTTGCGAGGTACACTAATTTTTCCCGTGTGGCGCTCGAAGTACCATTCGGCAAGCTGAAGTCCACTTGGTTTAAGTGCACTTAATTAGCCATTCTGACGGGAGTAGTAGGCGGCACATCTCCGGAGCGAGTAAAAGGTACCTTTGACGCAACTCTGTTATGGTGTGTGACTTTCTGAGAGGCAGTGCCTCTCAGAAAGTCTCGGCAGGATCGGGCTCGAATATTTCACAACCTTTTGGAGGGAACGGTGGCCGAGTGTTTTAACGCGCCGAAGCTCAGAGGGCGTGGAGCGAAAGCTCGCGCTGCAGAGCCCAGGGATCCTGGGTTCGATCCCCACCACCGTGATCCCCACCTATGCCCGTTTCCATCTGGGGCTCTAGTTTGGACACTTGGCGAAAACGTAGGCGACAAATCCGGTGGCCGTGATTGGCCGACGCGGTGCTTAACCTCGGCGCCGGCCAGTCACGCGCTCGAAATCCTCGTCGACTTTTTCGCCAAGTGTCCAGATTATAAAGGCCCTGGTTGAGCATCGTACACGGGCGTGCGGTCGTGTGTCAGTGGTACCTGGTGCACGTTGCAGACCCCAGGCTAGAGGTACTGTATACCGACTAAATTTCTCAGAGGCAGACTAACTTCAAAGCTGTCTAAACATGTAAGAACAAAAAGAACACAATTTTCGCTTACCGTTTGCAGCCGGTTCTTACCGCTAAAATTTCTTTCCTTTTTTGTTCTTCTCTACGGAAGAACAGGTGAGAATGACAACCAGTAGAGCCATTAAATGAGCTACGCTTAGAGTGTCGGCACTCTGTTCCCGATATTGTTGTGGGCGCCGCCATCTTGGTGCATGTGCAGAGCAGACGCAACTGCCGATCGTCGTGATTCAAAAGCGCACCTTCCTCGCATAGAATCGGTATTATCGAGCTCATGTAATATTGCTTCGCTCTGTCACGAACTGCCTAAACGTTTGTGGAAGACGGAAAAGCGTTTCATGTGATTTAACTTTAGGCTACAGATAACTGCAGCAACCATGATTTGAAGCCACAAGATGGGTAAGTGTCGTCACTCCGAAGCGTAGCTTATTTAGTGGCACTACCCACCAGCATTGCCTGTTTGACGTCACTTGCAAGCCATGTATTAGCAGCTGTACGATTGTATGGGCGCACTTCGTTTACTCCGTCGTCCCACTGCCGACATAGCAACGATACATCTTAACCCGGGGTACATTAAAAAGATATATGCGAAGCAAAGAAAGAACGAGTGCTCAAAACGTGAACACGTTCCAATGGCACAGCGAAAGCAAAACGGTGTTTTTTTGCATATAGTGAAAGTACCGCCATTCAAGATGGCGATGGCCGCGTCATGGTGGCGATGATATATGCGTCATGGTGGTATGCCGCATGGTATGCCGTGGTATGCCGTACCAACTCGCCCAAGCTTCAACCTTAGCAACATTTTCCTCTGATACGAACTGCGCATATGAGAGTCTTCTGTGGTAGCGCATGCGCAGTGCGTACCGGAGGGTTAATAAAGCTTGGACTTGGGTTTGGGCTAGTTGGTTGTACATAGCTAAATGTGCTGCGCTGCACAGTCCTTCAAGCCAAAAGGAACTGTGCTAAAAGGTAGGAAGGCGACACAACGGGTCAATCGTCGTGTCGGGTACAACACAAAAGCAAGTGCGTCGAATGCGTAGAAGGGGTCGTCTATAAAATACCATTGACGTGTGGCAAATCATACATATATATGGACAGACGGGGAGGTGCCTAAATGAGAGACTCTGAGAACATCGATACGCATGCGGGCAATTGCAAGCACCCGGCAACCTGGCAGCGCATTGTGCAAGATGCAGCTGCGAAGCGCTATTTGGAACTGCCTCAGTCTTGGACAGATCAAAAGATAGGAACAAGCGCGAAATCATAGAAGCATTCCACCTGGCATCAGGAAAGCGCAGCACGTGCGTCAGCGATCTATCAATTGCACTGAACGAAAAGGAAATTGAATTGCTCAGACATTCCACAGCATAACGAGGCGCACACCAGCTTCAAGGTCCCCTCTTACACACCACAGAAACCGAACGTATATCAGAACAGGAAACAACACCACAAACATCGAAAGTTCACGCATCTTCATGAAGACATTTTTCAATATTTTCCGGATTTTCATTTTTTTTTCTTCCAAACTCACGCATGGGAAAACTCATGCAAGGAAAAGGAGAAAAAAAGAAAAGAATAAACTGTTGTTAGTCACCGCCGTGGTCACCGCCCATTCATGTACGTTGTGTTTCTCCTCATCTCAATGTAACTCGTTGTTTTTCTTTCATTTTCTGGTCACGCGTTTGTTCTGTAGAACTTCGCAGCGCAGCACATTTAGCTATGTACCGGAGGGTTAAAGTCCCTCTGAGGCCGCGCTTCAAGCAGGTTCGAGGCCCGTATGTTTCCCAAGGTATGTATGTTTCGAACATTCTGCATTTCTTGCATACAAGGAAGAAACACTCCCAGACAGTGTGCCTGCAGGCTGTCTTTTGTACGACGTATTTGCGATGTGAACGCGGCTTTATAGGCAGCTTAATTTATGGGATATAGATGGGCACTTTACTTCCGCTGACTTTGGTCGATAAGGTTTTGTCTCCAGCTTTTTCTTTTCTTTTTATTATTTTCTTCTCTGGGGAGATAAACCACGTGAAAGGAACGTTGGCGTGAGAGCAGGCGTGCCACGACGCGCTTCAAAGAGGCCGTCGCGTGCTGCAGAAATGGCGAGGTTCCCGTCACGGCTACGCCACCGCCCCGCCCGAGGGTCTGCCCGTACCGGTGACGTACGTGCACACCGGCATGGACCGTGTCGAGAGAGGACGCAACAGCAGCGCCAGGGCGTCCGACGGCGGCGACAGCAGCGACCGGAGAAGACCCCTGGTGGTCATCCTGTCGGGGGCGCCGGGCAACTACAAGGACTTCTCCTACCTCATTCCCTACCTGGACCGCAACGGATGCGACGTCGTGTCGCCCGTCTGGCCTGGTACGTGCTTCGCGCGCCACCTGCTTCCAGAGTGTTGTCCTCGCTACGTGGGCGCCGCCATCTTTAATTCTGGAACTTCTGGTATGCGTGAAAACATCGCTTTCTTCTCGCCTCGACGGTAGAACGTGTTAAACATTCTAATTGCAACCGTCAGTCGTTCTTGTATGACCCTTCTATACTTGTTTACTTGTCAGAGTTGTAATCTCTTGCTTTTTTTTTTTTTCGGAACGCATACCGGATATGGGGACAACGTGGCTGGGTGCGAGGCTAAACGAAAAAGGTGTATAGGGAGTATTCACTGGCGGCCATAGCTGTGTGCGCGAACGCTGAGCGCGTGCTGACGGCGAGCTTCCGAAGTTCTTTTGCAACGGGCATTCCGCACCATCAAGAGTGCCAGTCTTAGCAGCCTATTGATGTGAGCTCGTTCTGAGCATGCGCTCTAAACAGCACCCACAAATATGGCGTCCAGTGAATACTCCCTATACTGGCTCGAGCTTGGCAGCGCGAACGCCTGTGCTTCGGAACAAGCGATTACGAACTCGATAGACCCCTTTCGAAAGTCTATCAGCGGTCTCCATTTTGGGGGTCCAGCTGAGCATGATTCAGATGCACATTTGATTAGGCTTTTGCAAGAAAGGTATACACAAATAATAAGACTGTTTTAACATGGGAAGCAGAAATAACAGAACCGGCAGAAAAAATAAAATAAAAAAGAGGGCTCAGGCAGGGTTGTCTTCTATCGCATCTGCTTTAAATGATATATACCTGAGTAGAATAGAATATAGATTAGAAGAATGTCATTTAGGTTTTGATGTGTCATATATGAAGAGAGGGAATAAAGTAAACCCAGTTATACCTGGAATGTTCTACGCAGGCGACATTGTACTTTTAACAGATAGCCGGGATATGAGCTGACTAAGATATCTGGAGAGGACGGAGACTCTCTTGGCCTGGAATTCAGTAGCGACAAGTCGGAAATAATGGCTTATAACGATGAGAAGGGGGACCCGCTGAAAATTTAAGACGTTTTCATAGAACACGTAGAGGAGTGTAAATATCTAGGAGTATGGCGGAACGAGGGAAAACAGTACATAGAAGAACAGGGAGAAAATATGCTAAAGAAAGGAAAAAGGAATGCAGCAATTATGAAGCATAGGGCACTATGGAATTACAATAGATATGAAGTTGTTAGGGGAATATGGAAAGGAGTCATGTTGCTGGGGTTGTCTCTTGGCAATGGGGTATTATGCATGAAATCGGAGGTCCAGTCGAGTTTAGAGAACCGGCAGAGGAGCGGGGGCAGACTGGCACTGGGGGTGCATGGGAATACACCAAATGAAGGAGTGCAGGGAGACATGGGTTGGGCATCGTTCGAGGTTAGAAAGGCGATCAGTAAGTTGAAATTCGAACAAAGGCTGGACACAATGGAGGATACACGATGGGCGAGAAAGGTATATAAGCATCTTTATATGAAAAGTCTGAACGATAAATGGACAAACCGAACCCGAAAACTGAAATTCAAATACCAAGAGTCAAAGTGCTGTACAGGGCAGACTACCTCACTGTAAAAACGGAGTAGAAGAAGCCGAGAGAAAAATGTGGGAGGAAAAAATGTCGGGAAACTCTGCTTTAACTATGTATAGGGGACGGAAACAGGAAATAAGGAAGGAACATTGGTACGATAATTCACGGGGGAGTTCGTTGTTATTTGTGGCTAGAACAGGGGTATTGAAGACTAGGACATATAGGACAAAGTATGAGGAAATGGACACGCAGTGTGCCGCATGCCAAGGGGAAGACGAGACAATAGAACATGTGGTGTTGAGGTGCACCGGGCTTGTTCCCGCTCCTCCCGGAAGGGGCGACGGATTTAGCCGGAGTGCTGGGGTTTGCAGACGAGAATGGAAGAATGGTTGATAAGTGCATTTTAATAACGAAGAGGAGATTAGAAGACTGGTGGAAATCATATAGGGAGAATTGAACGACGTACAACTAACTAACATAGCTGGGGACAGGCGGGACTGAGGCCGCATGGCTCTGGCCCAAAGTTTCAACCCTGTCTCCCAGTGGGCCCGGTGCTAGGGTAATGGCGATTAGGCTTGACCAGAGGAAAATTGGCGACTCCCTCGCCGGGGGAACAAGCAAGTAATCGTGTTTTAGGTTTTTTTATTTTTTTTATTGACCCCCAAAGGTCATTCTGGTCATATCCCACACCGCCTGGCGAGAAGCAAATTGGCTTAAAAAAGCGAAAGGAGAGGTCTGTTAGAGGCGAAGTTTATGCCGCACGTCCGGGAGCTTCCTGGCTCGTGACGACGACCATTCCCCGAAGTGAAGAACCCAGGGGTCCAGTGGAGGTGGGAGAATTGGTAACGTAACGAACGGTTTAATTACATGGTTGCGATACAGTCGTCAAATCCGAGAGAACTCCTGAGCAGCCTCGCGCTCCGCCTTATATAGGGTCCGTTTTCTCCCTCACTCCCCGCCAGGGCAGCAGGTGCGCAGCAGCAACCCGCCGTCAAGTGCGTCGTAGCAAAGTCCGCCGCGTCGTAGCCAGAAGTGCGTCGTAGCCATGGTCCTCCGCAATTAGGTCATGCCTCTCTCCCTTTCCTGAGCGCGCCAAGCCCCACGCACGCACACACGTCCCGTTGACGTCACGGACTCGTCGAGACCTGTCTCCGCAGTTAGGCCCGGCCTCTCTCCCCTTCCGGAGCGCACCAAGCCGCACGCACGCACACACGTCCCGTTGACGTCACGGGCGCGTCGAGACCTGTCTCCGCAGGCGCAGACACGTAGGCGCCGGTTCCGTACTCCTCGAGACTCGTTTCGCGTAGGCCCCGTCCAGCAGGCGACGTTCCCGGACAGATCATGACTCGTTTCCGCCGCGTTGAAACTCGGAAGAAGGTCGCCGAAGGTTCCATTCTTAACAGCCCCTCCGGGGCCAGGGAAACCTCGAAAGGCCGGTGGTACAATCGCTGGCCTGAAGAGGTGGGCTTGGAGTAGGCCTTGAGAAGTCGCTGCAAGCACCAAACAAACTCCCAAACCTCTTACAACGGAGGCATTAGCGGAAACGTCCCACACAACACCACGCCACACAGCAGCCAAACGCTCGGAATTCGCCAGAGACCCGCCAGACTGGACTACGGATTACAAAAATTTGCAAAAAAAACTACAAATTTAAAACCTTAGGACAATTGCGGGTATCGAGACCCGCTGTCGCCAAAACACAACTCATTTTTCCAACGAGGTCACAATGAACAAAATACAAAGACAAAAACTCTTTGCAATTTGTGAGGTCCTTTTGGGGTTTTAACGAAGTGCCCCCACTTAGATCCTCATTCCCGTGGATGACGAAGACCTCTGAGATCATCCCTACTGTTTTTCGTGATTGCCAGAAAAATCTGCTCAACCCATCGGCATTGCCGTTAAATTTGCCTTTCCTTTTTCTTGCCCTGAAGTCGTAGTGATCGATTTTCACGTGATTTCTAGACGTGAAAATGCGGTCCTTATAGCGCCGATAAAACAATCCGCCTTTTTCATGCCCCGTCACATTGGTCCTAGCAATCTCCTGAGCTGTACCGCTAAACCCTGACACACTAGGGTCGCTCTTCTGCTCGACTGTCAAAGACACTCCGTCTGCTCGTAGCAGAGGACCAAAGTTACGTGACGCCGGAGCTACGAGAGATCTTTCACTGATCCCGTCTTCCTCCGCCTTTTTCGCCGGCTCGTTGGGACGGCGTACACTTTCTAGTGCTACGAGGTCAGGCTGTTCTACAACCTGGTCCCTCTCATCCCGTTTCTCTGCCTCGAACTCTGGTAGTGCCTGCTCCCCGACAGCTGCCTCTGGCTCTGGATCACTCGTCAACAAAGGGGCGAGCTGACGCGATTTGGACCTCGTACCTGACTGAACTAGTCCCTCTCCCAGTTGTTGACCCCTCTCGCGCAGCAGGAATTCTGACCGGTTAGAAAACAAATAAGGATACTCCAACGGGACTGTTTGCGAGACAGCCGCCTCTGTCACTAGCTCTCCGAACGGGCCAGTTATCCTTACCGTCGCCATAGGCAGACAGACACTGTGCTTTTCGAGCAGCTGCTTGATCCAAACTACCTTTCCAGTAAAATCGGATGTCGTTACATACGACGGATGAACAACGTCCATCGTCGCTGCACTGTCACGAAGCACCCTGCACGGCTTTCCGTTTACCTGGAGCTCGTGAAGATAGGGACGAAGGAGCTCCAGGTCCTCGTCACTACCGGTCACGGTCGAGAACACAACCCGCGGTTTCTTACATCTGGCCGCTGTGTGTCCCGGCTCCTGACAGTTGTAGCACAGGAACGGCTTCCTAGCCTCGAACTGCCCTGTTTGGCTTTTCCGCGCCTCGTCTCCGTTCGAGTGTTCTGCGCTCTTTTCTGGGACCTTTTGTCCTGCTTCGGGCTTCTCGGGCCCGTTTTCTCGCGAGCCGTTTCCCTGTCGGAAGGTCTTGCGCTGATCGCTCCGGCCGGGTTCGCTTTCCTCTCCGCTCAGCTTTCTACGCGTTGCGTACTCTTCGGCTAGCTCAGCGGCCCTTTCGACAGTGTCGACTCCTACCCTGTCCTGCACCCAGAGCTTGACTGACTGCGGAATGCTACGAAAGAACTGTTCGAGGCACACACACTCGACTACCTTGTCTCGGCTTTCGTACACTTCCTCGCTCTTCAACCATTCTATCAAATTGGTTTTAAGCCCGTAAGCGAATTCCGAGTAGCCCTCGCTGCTCTTTTTGGATGCGTTTCTAAACCTTTGACGGAACGCCTCGGCAGAAAGGCGGTACCGTTTCAAAAGGCTGGACTTCACCTTGTCGTAGTCGTCCGCGTCTCCAGCACTAAGGCGCGCGACAACCTCTGCAGCCTCACAGGGCAACAAAGTCAAAAGCCGTTGCGGCCACGTTTCTGGGGCGAAGCTCAACTTCTCACATGTCCTCTCAAAGTTCACTAAGAACAGGCCCACGTCTTCCCCAACTTTAAACGGCTGCATGAGCTTCTTCATTTGATACGACTCGGTCTCACTTGCTCGCACCGGAGTCCCAACTCTACTGTTCTGTGAGTTTAATCGCTGTTGTTCCATCTCTAACTCTAACCTTTTTAGCGCTGCTCGTTCCTCTCTCGCTGCAGTCTGCTCCCGTTCCTCTCTCGCCGCAGCCTGCTCCCGCTCTCGTTCCTCTCTCGCCGCAGTCTGTTCTCGTTCCTCTCTCGCTGCAGCCTGCTCTCGTTCTCGTTCCTCTCTCGCTGCACGCTCTCGCTCTCGTTCTCGTTCCTCTCTCGCTGCAGCCTGCTCTCGTTCTCGTTCTCGTTCCTCTCTCGCTGCAGCCTGCTCCTGCTCCTCTCTCGCTGCAGCAAGCTCTCGTTCTCGTTCCTCTCTCGCTGCAGCCTCGCTCTTAGCGTTCAGAAGCAGTTCCCACGCAATTTTAATTTCCTCTACTTCTGCGCTCTCTGAAATCGCTTTACTGATCTCAGATTTCTTCATCTTTTGCTCCACCTCCACACCCAATTCTTCACATAAACAGAATAAATCTGTTCTCAGTAACCTCATTAGATCCATGATCGCTGCTCTTTAGCTTTGGCTTTGTTCTAAAACTTGTCGCGAGGTTGTACCTAAACCTAGCGCACGAGTCAAACACTAAGGATTCCCAGCAGTTCAAAATTAATTACCCATAATCTGAAGCCTGGCGAATCTCAAAGCAAAGTCCAAACGCTCACCCGCAGATGTAGCACGATGTCGCATGGTCCGATCCCAACCGCTGCCAACCAGTTGTTAGAGGCGGGGTTTGAGCCGCACGTCCGGGAGCTTCCTGGCTCGTGACGACGACCATTCCCCGAAGTGAAGAACCCAGGGGTCCAGTGGAGGTGGGAGAATTGGTAACGTAACGAACGGTTTAATTACATGGTTGCGATACAGTCGTCAAATCCGAGAGAACTCCTGAGCAGCCTCGCGCTCCGCCTTATATAGGGTCCGTTTTCTCCCTCACTCCCCGCCAGGGCAGCAGGTGCGCAGCAGCAACCCGCCGTCAAGTGCGTCGTAGCAAAGTCCGCCGCGTCGTAGCCAGAAGTGCGTCGTAGCCATGGTCCTCCGCAATTAGGTCATGCCTCTCTCCCTTTCCTGAGCGCGCCAAGCCCCACGCACGCACACACGTCCCGTTGACGTCACGGACTCGTCGAGACCTGTCTCCGCAGTTAGGCCCGGCCTCTCTCCCCTTCCGGAGCGCACCAAGCCGCACGCACGCACACACGTCCCGTTGACGTCACGGGCGCGTCGAGACCTGTCTCCGCAGGCGCAGACACGTAGGCGCCGGTTCCGTACTCCTCGAGACTCGTTTCGCGTAGGCCCCGTCCAGCAGGCGACGTTCCCGGACAGATCATGACTCGTTTCCGCCGCGTTGAAACTCGGAAGAAGGTCGCCGAAGGTTCCATTCTTAACAGGTCATACTTTTTTTTTTTTTTAATTCTAAGCTAGGTGGCGCTATAGCTACCGCCCGATATAAAGCGAGTTAGCATCCATCCATCCATCCATCTTGGGGGCACGAAGCATGTGATTGGATCCGAGTCCTCGTTGAACGCTGACGCAGCACTCGTGTCCAATACATAAACAAAGTACAGTCGCGTGCGATATTTTTCGCCCACAACGCGCGAAGAAACGAAAGCGATAGCTGTAGCACGGTCGCGCAATGCGGCTGGAATGGTGCCGTCACGTACCTGAGAGCGAAGGTGCGACCTGGTTAATTCCCGTAGCCGTCGTGGTTGGCGTCGTGGACGCCACTGACGACCGCCACCAGTGCTCGGTGATCCGTGAAGTAAGTGGGTTAAGCGCGGTGGAAGTTTCCAAACACCATCCAACATTACGCGTAGCAGCTACATACTGCCGAAGTGGTATTTCGCTTATGACCGGAGTAATGTTTGAAAACAAGTCTTTCAAGCAGACGACAGGAAAACTCTCCCTTCGTAGCGTCGTTACTGGTCAGGTGACGGGGCTCCCCTCTCTTCTCTCTCCTCGCTGCGTGGCCGACGGGAAAACCCGACTTCCCTGGCCTCGCGCCAAGAGCGGAGAGAAGAGTTTTTCCACAGCGGCGCGACGACAGCCCACGAGCTCGAAATATCTGCAAAGTGCCGCCCGTAAAGCGTTAAAAATCCCAGGCGAGCGCGTGGCCGGGCCTACATGAAGCGCCCTCTACACGAAAAAGTAACGACATCCTTTGAAGATTACCGTCTGCTATCTTGAAGCGCGAACTAGGCGGCATAACCGTCGATGTAGCTGGATGCGGTTCCCTCCACGAGTGATATGAATGCGGTGCCTTTCACGAGTGGGATGGATGTGGAATTCTTTCCACGAGTGATATAAATGACCGCATCCAAGGGCGTCGACGTACTCCGACAGGCAGAGAGTACAGGAAAGGGTGAAAAAATTACAAGAAGATTCATTGGTGGATTCTTAGAAATCCGTTAGCATGACCCTTCAAGAACGCCGCACGTGTCCCGCTTTGGGAAACGCTAACACTAACTCTCTAAAGAGGCCAAAAAGAGGCCACAAAAAATAGAGGAAGCAAAAGAGAAAGCCAAAAGAAAAAAGTAAAGGGGTTAGGGTTTCCCAAAGAGGGACGTGTGTGGCGTTTCCGGGAGTCATGCTAACGCATTCCTTAAAAATTCACCAGTATATATCTTATTGTAATTTTTTTAATTATTTCATTGTGCACTATACTACTATCGACGTCGACTCAGCAGTCGTTTGGCTGCCCAGTGGGCAGTAAGGGCAAAAGTCGCGCAACTGCTGAAATGCTGCTCAATCACACAATATATGTACTCGATGATAACTCAACTTTTTTACGTTAGATAGCAGCGGTGGTCTTCGGAGCCACGCGCTCGCCTGGGCTGTTTCGTATCGTTCGCGACTGTACGTGCTCAAACAATGGCAGACTCTGATCATTGATGCAGCAATAGACCGATCTCACCAGTCAGTTTGACTACGCCACCGCTGCCGCAATGCATCGAGGGAACTTTGGTCTTTCTGCACGTGCGACAACCTCGCTGGAGCTTTGCGCGTGCAGAGCACGCGACAGCACGAGCCTCTCGTGCACTGCCTTTTGACTCCTGCAAACTAAAGTTATGGCGGCATCACGCATGCGCCGATCGCTTGGTGAGATCGGTCTATTATACGAGATTGCACGCGAAACTCGCACGCACTTTTGGTAAAGGGTCCATACAGTGTCGACTGCTACAGCCTGCCGCGGTGTTTCAATATGGACGGTGTTTTCCTGCACACCTGCTGTGTGGTACACGTCAGCAACCCAGGGGCATTGGCCTTGGGACTTGACCTGCAGGACTATGGCCGAAGCCTAGGAAAAGCCCGGGGTCTGATCTTGGAGAGTTTTCCTGGTTTTGACGCATAAACCGATCTTAAAATGGCCTCTCTAGAGCGAGAACACGCCAAGGCGGACTGACTTTTCGCTGATATAACCGCGTTCGCTGTGGCAGTGCCGATTTGTGCAACGTTAGTTTTGTGTTGTTATGGAGAGGTTCCAACCCTTTTTCTCGCAGCAGAAAATGACGGACCCGCACGCCAACTTATGTTACGAGCACAAACAGCCTACCCCGTCAATCTGTTTTCACATTCCTGCCTCAATTTGAACTTTCTCTGGCAATGCATTTAAAGGTATACAGAGGGGCGTACTCTTGCGCACCTTGGAAAGCCGATTAATGCGGTGCCACGCCCCTCTCTTTGGGAATCTTGAGTTTGTCGGCTTATTCGAAAGACCCTGAGCTCTATGAATAGTGCAAGTATTCCAGGATGGTCATTCGATAAGGATATCTAAGGTTGATGTAGGCTATCTAGCTTCGTCGTTCCAAGCGGGCACGACCACGGGAAAATCAACAAGTGGATGCTTCGTAGTACGTGACACACGCACACGTTCCGCTAGGTTCACGGTCCGGAATGCAAATGTCAGATGCGCTTCGTCGAGAGGGAGAGCAAACGGTGCCAGGGGATCGTCGCGACAAAACACTGGCAGGCGTCCAAAGGGTGCTTATAAAGAGGTACATTAAGCCGTTGCCTAGAAACGAGATATAGTACCAGCAGTGGCGTAGCTAGGAATTTTTTTCGGGGGGGGGGGGGGCTGAGGTGGCTGGGGTGTTTATGACGGGGTGTGGAGAGGGGAAGGGGGTTGAGGCTGAAGCCCCATAAGCCTACCCCCTGGCTACGCCACTGAGTATCAGCTGTGTGCGAGACGACGGGCTACCGGACGCAAACGATAAAAAAAATGCAATCTCTTGGCGACCACCCATGAGCAACGGGGTTTTTTAATTATTATCAGTAGTAGACTATGATAATTATTTTGTTAGTAAGAAAATAGAGCTGCTCTCGCTCTGGAGGGTTCTAATCATGCCTACACGTTGTTTGTTGTTGGTGTCATTTTGCCGCCTTTTTTACATGGTGACCCTGCTATGACTTGCAAGTTTAGCCCACAACGTTCCAGCTTTCCAACGAATATTTTGTTCTTTTGTTGTCAGACCTCGCCTTCAGTCGGAAGAGTGGCTGCTGGTGGCATTCAAGCCAGGAGAAGACGAACTTGGCTCTCGATTTTCTCAGGACCATAGGAATTAAAGAGTGAGTACTTTCTCTGTCCGACGGACCAAACTCAATCCGTGGGGAGGCTTGAGTTCTGTTAGTCTCCAGCTGATATAACATGGTATATAACGAAAAGGACTAACGATTGATGTGGGTGCTCGCGTCAACCACGTGAACTCAGATGGGTCTGATTAAATCACTTTTTGGGTGCCGGTGTCAACTCAGATTGATGTTATTATAGAAAATTTGCAACTGGTAACTTCGCAGACTCTTCTAGGGCCGTCATTGTGAGCTGGAACAATGAAAGCACCTTGATCGCTTCTATCAGTTCTATCGTCAACGGCACCAGATGAAGCATCGCGACACCCGTTCAGGTGGATTGAACCACTTGCGTTTTGTCTGATGGCTCTTCTTTCAGGGCCGACATGTTGGTGGCGCATAGCAGCGGGAGCTACCCGGCATTGCGCATGATCAACAATGAGCATGGACTCAAGGTCAAGTCTCTGGTACTGCTTGCACCTGCGGGACACAAGCCACTTACGTGAGCTGATTTTCGTGCCTACAACCTTCGCCTGGATCTTTCAGGCTCAGGGAAATCAGCTCTCTAGACGTGTGGGGACGTAGCAATCGCTGCAAATCTACTTCAGTTACAAAAAAACTTCATTGCTCCTGTGTGCTTACACACGTCACTCACGGGCTGGAAGCTACAAGTGCTAGCGGCTCTGCCCGTGTATGCTCGTGCACCACTTCGCTCACCGGGCCCAGAAATACGTCAGCGCGCGATGAAAGAAAAATTGGCACAGCCAATTCAGAAGCGGAGGAAAACGCGATTGCAAACTTTACCAGAGCATCGCTGATAGCTCTCATTGGATAGACGTTGCTCTGCACCACGACGTGAAATAGCTCGATGTTGCCTTGGATCACTGCTGAGCAGTGACCGTACAAACAGCCATTTGGTTCTTTCAAGCTTGCTCTCAGCTAAGCATATGCCACCAAGGTCAGCGATGCTCCGAAGTGATCTTTCCACAATATATGGCAGACAAGATGGCGTGTGCCCTCGGTTTCTCTTTGCGCAAGCACACAGTTGCCTGCGAAAGTGGTGTCACGTGAGCAACTGCTGTCCGAAGTCGCATGCATGCTGAAGATGCTCATGGTCAAGGCTAAGGTTTACTATGTTTGTGTGGCTTGTAGGTTTTTTTCTTTGAAGGGGAAACCCACGTAGAAACACGGGAGGTGTGTGGGTCCGTAGAATGACATGTTTATTGGCGAATACGCCACCACGCTTACCCGTCGGCCAACCAAATGAAACTAAAGACTAAAATAGGTCGGCGCTGTCGTACCAGACAGATTCACCCGGAGAGTGTCCACGCTACCGCACTAGGCAGATTCGTGGGAAGCGGGAAAGAAAGAGGCTCAAGGACCAGAGCCTCCCCCAGCGAGAGAGTCTTCGGCTCCCGCCCCCCCCCCTTCCTTGGGGGTTTCCGGACACGCCCGGGGCTGGTGGTGTGGCTTAGCCCGCATATGGGTCGCGTCCACAATCACTCCCAAGGGTGTGCCAGTAGCAGATTCACCCAAAAGGGCGAGGGAGACACCGCCCTCTTCGAGGAATGCGGCCTCGCCTCCAGTGGCATACCAACTTATTTTTGAGTGGGGGGGGCAAACCGGACCCCCCCTCCCCTCAGGGCCGGGGGCGGTGCCCTTGGTATCCCTTGGGCGCTGCCGGCCAGTGTTCACCCTGCCCATTTGCGGCTGTTTCAGGGGGGGGGGAAACGCATGCCTTGCCCCCCTTGCCCCCTCGCCCCCCCCCGGTTGGTACGTCCATGCTCGCCTCGTATCCGGGAAGCCGCCACCATTGCGGTCCCCACGGTCTGCCTGTGCTAGGCCTAGATAGGGAGACGGGGAACACGTGGTTCCCAAAGACTTCAGCTCAGGCTGATAACCGCGCCATCTTCGTTTCTTCGCTCTCTTCCAGCTTCGCATATTGTGGCGAATTGTAGAGCGCGAGTAGTATTCCATTCAGAGTTGTGTAGAAACACCTCGAGGAACTTCAGCATGCTTATCGGTGTCGTTTACTCTGGTAAGCACAGAGTCGTCCTGTCGTCATGTCCGCACAAGACTCGGCAAGCAGCGCCATCACCCGAGAAAGAGGGCCGGGCACTACGAGGCACCATACAGGCTGTTGCAATAGGAGCACTGCACGCGTTGGGAGACATATGCGCGGCAAAGTTATCCGATCCGCCGTGCGAACTGTCGGAAAGATGGCTGCTCCGACTCGCCGCACATGACAGTTCGAGACACACGCTTCCGACGTGTCGTTCCGCTCAGCTCCGAGGAATGGGTGCTAATGGCTGCATTTATAATGGGCAGTACCTTGCGCCACCTAGCCTAGCAAACTAAAATATTTCCCTCGCCCTTAAAGCAAGCACACTATTTTTTTTAAATTATATTCAATTAAAGTGTGCGTGTCAGATTTTACGAGAGATTACTTTTCTGCTCAAAGTCGCACAGTCAGGATGGACCGCAGAAGAACTTAGGAGCCATCCCAGCGAAGCGAGCACTGCGTACAAATCACGTGACTACGCACCCCGCGCATTGCTGCGTCTTTCCCGAAGTTCACGTGACACTGACACGGTATTGGAATGGCTTGTAGCGTCCGCCGCCGTCCCTCATCAGATCTCGGCGAAATCAGCAACTCGTTTTGTGGGCGCGGGGAAACTCCATGGCCTCCATTGCCTCCTCAGTTCTCACTTCACGACGACGACTCGCGTGGCGCACCGCTTACATCCGCTTCCCCCGTCCTCCTCTCTCGATCGGGCCTACCTTCACGTGACAACATGACTTTTGCGCCGTCCGTCCTGCCATTGGCTGTGGCCCTCCGACAGTCGAACGGCGAAGCGGCGAGTTGGTCGCATGCCGGAGCCGGACGTTCCGAAGTTTCCACGTCGGATCGGACACTTTTGACGCACATGTGTTTCGCACTTTAGTGGGACACTCGGCGAGAAAGTCGGCGAGACTGTCGACTGCCGCGATTGGCCAGCGCCGCACTTGACCTTGGCGCTGGTCAGTCGCAGCGTGGCGCTGACTAACGGCGGCAATCGGCGATCTCAGCGACTTTCTCGCCGATTGCCCTACTTAGAGCCCCAGGACAGGCTCCGCCCCTGAATTCCCAAATAAAAGTGACGTCATTACGTCACTCATTATGAACGAATCATTCTTCTGACGTCACAAAAAGAGAAGAGATTCGCGCCCTTTTTCACAATCGGCACCCTATGCTCTCCGGGCGTTGAGGTGTGCCTGTTTTCTCATGGACGGAGGCTCTTCTGCAGTTATGTTGCAGGAGGCTATATATTCGGCGACAACTTTCTGCGGCATCTCCGAAGACAGGAGGAGGAGGAGCAGCATCCGTCCTGTCCACTTCTTCTACCATAGTCCTCGTTCTTAGCGCTGTTTTGTTCAACAGTTAATTTTGTGACGGGAGGAGTGCGCGTGGCCAGCTCTGATCGGCGCTCAAGCACGCCCTCCCGCAACTTTGACTGCCACAGAAAGTTGTCGCATATATGATCGGGCGCGCAGGGCGCGCAGCTGTTTCGGCGACAGCGCGCACATGCTGTGAACGTGTGGCTGACACGGGCGCGTGCACCCGTCCGGGGCCCTCCGTGGCGTGTCTCTTGCAGCAAGATGAACCCCCATTGGTTCCCGCAGTTGCTAAGCTGGCTCTACATGCGGCCGGGCCCTTACCAGAGGATCGTCGAGCTCATGGGGCTCGCCTTCCTCACCGTCACCAGGCACCCGCTCCACCGGAACATGGACAACGTCCTGCTCGCCATGAAGGCCATGCTGCACGCCGACAAGCCGCAGGTATACTTCTAAAGACTTCCACGGCCCAGCCGTGCAACCGCCACAGCAGCTCGGCACTCGCGTGTTCTGCGCCTTGGATAGCGAGCAAAGCATAGCACAGAGTGGCACCGGTCAGTTGTTAGCGTCGAAAAAGAAATGGAAAGGGAAGGGACTTAAATTCTTCGTTCTGACAGTCTGACACGGAGTAATGAACTTGCAACGACAGCGAGGTCGCCGAGGTCCACTGTACTGATGTCGCGTGAACGCTGGATGCTCGCACCACGAGAACACTTAATTGAAGATGGATAACTCATAAAGCTATGCGTGAGCCCGATCTTCTTGCATCAGCGTTTCAATATTCATTTGTATAGTGCGTGTTATTCTGGGAAGGGGCTGATATGTAATACGCAACGTCTTTGTATAGACATCAGTTTTTTTTTGTTTTTTTTGTGTGATTGATAGAAGCGAACCCTATAGGGTTGAAGTCATTATCGTTGGTATGCTCTGTGAGCATCTTGTGGACTGCATGCATGAGGCCGCTGTGCACGTCTCCCATTATGTTCCCCCTGGCCTCAAGACGTTACCGATGCCCAAGTATATACTACCTAAATCATTCGTCTGGCACGTCCATCTCTAGAAGGTGAATGAGGTGTCCTGACTTTTGAGATTTCTCGTAACCGGCTCGCTTAGACAATCTTCATTCAGCTAAGCTGGGGCAGGAACCGGCCGAGATTAACAATTGAACAAAAGCTTCGTTCTCTTGCACGTTGGAAGTTTTTGCGCCGACCCGTTTCTCCTTCCGCCGTGTCCAGCTGAAGAAGGATGCCGAGGCCGTCGCGGCGCAGAAACTGCCCACTCTGGTAGCCATCAGCGACAACGACAAGCTGATTGACTTGTCCACCAGCTTGGAGCTGGTGCCCATCATCGGGGGATCTTCCGACAACACCTGGTACTACGATCAGGACAAGCGACTCAAGCAGAAAGGTGGGCATGCATGCCATCGTCTGCGTTCAATATTAACCGGTCCATGCCAATCTCCCCCATCCTCGTTTTCACCTAAAAAAAAAAATGTTTTGCGCTTTTGTGCGGGGGAAGTAGTGATGCTTTTAGCGTTTGAAACGTGTACGTCTTGGTAAGAAAACACACATATATATATATATATATATATATATATATATATATATATATATATATATATATATAATCTTAATTGTCTACATAAAAGGAGAATTTAGTAATGCTCCGCGAGGAGCCGGACTTTTTTTTGCTACGGTTCTTGCAAGTCCTGCGTATGACGTCATCGTTAGTAGATCTCCGACCCGCCCCAAGCGGCAAACATGCAATAATAATAATAATAATAATAATAATAATAATATTAATAATAATAATAATAATAATAATAATAATCTGCTGAAAACCGTGAACTGGTTTCGAGCTACTTTAGCCTCTCGGTCAAGGACGTTTAAATACCTTGCTGTCGGTGCTGTTGGGGCAACATCATATAGGGTCTCCTGCGGAGGAGACGGTTGGCTTCACTACACGACAGGTTTATCTGAACGCCTATAGACGTTTTCTGTTTCCAGTCACGTCGGTTTTGTACCTGGTATGCGGGACGAAAAAATAACAAAACATTTCAACTTGGAATACGCGAGAAATTAGAGGTCAGGCAAAACAAGAATGTGTGACAGTCTCGCATTTTTCGTAAACTCCTTCCAGCGGCGTGGAGAGGTCAAAGCGTAGCGACGTTTTACCGCATACGCATACCAGAAGTGAGGACATTCAAGATGACTGCGCCCTTGTGGAAAAAGGCGTCTAGGTGGTTCCATCGCGCGGCAGCCACACGCGCTATTTGCCCTCTTCCTTCCGCCTGCCACTGCACGCGTAGCCGACAGGCATTGCGTAACACAGCTGGGGGTGCAGTCAACGCCTGGATATTGAGGTCGTAGTACAACAGATTTGACACGAGTCGGCGTTCGGCTGGAGTTCAGTGTTCAGTCAGCCTCGTTATCTGGGACGTGTTGGTGCGGTGACTATCATCTTCTCCCGCGCTGGCCCGAATAAGATTGTAGCACTCATTGTTTTCGAACTGCAAATTCTTTCAACATCGTTGCACAAACCCTTTAAATAAGCTGCCAGCCCCGGGTAAACGGATTCGGTTGACAGGGAGTTCTAGTAGGTCGTTCCGGTAACTTCCGATAACGATATCGTTAACATCCGATAACGATAACGTTATTGGAGGAGTTTATTCGAACGACTTACTAAATCTCCTAGGTATGTGTGGAAGTGCTAATGCCGTCAACGTTACTGGCACCCGCACGCACACTTTTCGCTGCTTCAGATCAGTGGCGTAGCCAAAAAAAAAAACTTTTTCGGGCCGGGGTGGAGGGAGAGGCTGAGGTGCGGGATGGATTTAGGCCCTGAAGCTTAATATTCGCTACTCCCCTATAGCTACACCACTGCTTCAGGTACGCCGCAGAAAGTTGTCCCCGAGTTATTTGTAGAACCGCGTAGACCGCACAGCCGATGTGCATGCCGTGCTGGCCGCTGAAGTGTTCCACCCACTGATCATTGGTCCTTCTTGCTTTTTGTTTTCTTGGCCAGGCAACGGGAACGGACCGGTGAAGACGCTACGGTTCGAGAAGGGCACCCACTATCTGTTCACCCGGTGCGCGGATATCATCAACCCCGAGATCCTGAATCTCCTCAACCGCACCGTCGGCCGAAACTGATGAACGGCGCTGTTAAAGGGACCACGAATCGTGGTCTTCTAGGGAGACAAAAAAAAAAAATCAGCCGTAGGATGGCCAAAACAGTATGCTTTTCGTGTAAGGCTCGTCGAAGTATCAAGCGCCGTAGAACATCAGCCAACCTGCGTTAAAGGCCGACGACCAGATTCGAGATTCTGCAAGGCAGATGATCCTCCTCACCATGGGGAGGAGGAAACAGGCAACGGTGGACAGGGTAGAAGGGGGAGAGGAGGAAGCGAGGGAAAAGTGGAAAGCGCGAACTGGTCGTTTTGAACTTTTTTTCTTTTCGTTCAGCCCATCGGAAAAGCACGGCCAAAGAGCCCAAGTGCGCACCTGATCTTGCCACACCGTCGTCTCCTTAGTCCGTCTGCACCGAGTGTCAGACGCGCACGCGAAAGCAGCGTCTGAAGCCCTATGTATACGGCTCTGTCCGAAGTCAGCTATACAGCCGCGCCGATGACATTCGGAAGATGTCGTCTACCTTTGCTGGCTTCAGACGTTTACTGTATATACTTCAGACGCTGCGTTCGCGCGTTCCTCCCGTGGTTCCTCCATAAGAAAAGAAGGTGCTTCGTTGCCGTGGCGATGCTGACCATATATAGCAGACGGACTTTATCGTGCGGAAGGAGACGGCGGGGATATCAGGTGCGTAGTTCGGACCTTTCGCCGTGCTTCTCAATGGGCGGAGCGTGAACAAAAAGAGTTCGAAATAAGGACTTGACACAGATGGCCCATTTTCTCCAGCGCCTAATATTTTGACGATCCCTACACGAAAAGTATATTTTCAGGCTCGCAATTTGGACAAAGTTTCTTGTACCGCAGCATATGGGGCTAAACTACCGATGTGCCGAATCGTTTTTTGCTAGATTGGGATAATGTTCATACTTTGTCGCTCCGAGTCGATGGGGACCAATAGGAATGCGCAACGTCATGGTATTCGTCATGTCTTCGTATGTGCTCTATCATAGCTATAAACCAATCGTGTACAGGGAAGGCCCGGTGACTTGCGCTTTTAGCACGGACGTTCGCGGTTTTCTCTGCTCGTGCCTTCCACTATGCTCGGACGCGAGATTCATTCAAAACGTTCGTGATGATAAAACAGATGCACTTCGTTTTTGGGCCCCACGCACTATTTCTATTTCGCCGTACGCTACGTTCCGATGGATCCAACCAAGTAGCGCCAAAAGTGCATAGTCACGGTGTTCGTTTTCTTTGTCACATCGGCGGCCATTTTGGTAGCCTTGCTGCCGAGCGCGTACCCTCGGCAGCATAAATTTCGCAGCGGTCGAATTTTTTTTTTTTCGGCAAGCAACAAGTAGGAATAACCATCACCATGGTGCGATGAAGGCCCCGTGCAAGCCATGTATATGCTGTTCGAGTTGGACGATTTCCGCCATGCACCGCGCTGTAATTGGCCACGAACATTGCCGGTTCTTACCGAGCGCGAGCCGATTGATGACGCAGTGCTCGGGTCAAATATCGTGAGCGGCCGCATTCAGCCATGACGCGCCAGACACCGTTTGAAGCCCGGTCAGAAAGCTTTCGGGAAGAGTGAACAAAAAGTAGCTCCTCGTGTGCCGTAATTCTCTGGTGTCTCACTAGGCGATAAGAGGGTTAATCAAATTCGAACCGTCCATCGTTTCATGGTCCCTTTAACTAGGACGTCAAGTACTTATTAAGTAGCGCAATTCCGCGAGATCGGCGTTTGTATCGATGTGATTGAAACTTTCATATGGTCGACTATACGTGGCATATGAGGCGCACTATCGCGAACGTTCGTTAGCGTCAACGTATGCTTATTTGGCGCATCTGCCAATTGTTAAAAACAATCTGATCTTAAAAAAAAAAGGGGGGAAGGGCCTTTCGCGAAGCGAGGGTATAGCGTAGCTTGTGGGAACCGTACGCTAGCACATATGCTAGATATAGGGTGTTCTAGCGCATTGTTTGATGAGGTAGACCAACCGCGAAGAATATGAGCTGAAACAGTCCTGTGCTCATTGTGCACGCATGCCAGTTTTTGAGACGGCTGTGGTCCAATCTATAGGAATGGAATGCGATGTTGAGGTCCTACACTTCGGACTTCTTGACTAGTTGGAGTGGATAAAAGAGCTCGCGGTGACCGCAGTCGCAGAAAAAGACCGGCTCGCGCGTTTCTGTCCATGTCGTCCGCGCTGGATACCATCATACAACTGAGCCGATCCTCTGCAGAGCCCGGAATATACGGTGATCTTTCTGATCTGAGTACCACATGGACCAAACCGGTGCTACGTCAATGAAACTGACATACCTCTTGAATAAAAATATCCACGCACTCTTCTGGCGTTATTTATACATATATATATATATATATATATATATATATATATATATATATATATATATATATATATATATATATATATATATACTGGTCTATGCGCGCAACCGTGTTTAATTCACACGCACAGAAAAAAAAAAGTGTGCTTTTTATTTTTTGTACGAAGTGTTGGATTTGTCGCTTCGTCTGCCCTGCGTCTACCGAATGAACCTTTGAACCTTTTTCCTGTCCCAACACCACTGTTTCATCATCGTGACTGGTGGACAGGGCCAACGAAACATGCGAGGGCATGTCCCTACAGTCAAGCAGGTAAGACGGATAAGCTGTGCCGGATTGCTGGAAATAAAAGTTTTCTCGTATATTATTCCATAAGCACTGCCAAAATAGCGCACGCGCGTGGAGACCCTGCTTCATGCTCTGCGTGCCCCACTGCTGTTTTGGCACATCAGTGGCCCTTGTTGGCCTTGCTGCTGAGCGCGCATGATAATCGTCTGCTTCTTCATGTTTGTGGTGACGTCAGAACGTCAAACTCTGATTGGCTCGGATCAACGTTACTAGAACCACTCAGTTGGGAAACTGCCATTGAGCCTGCTTTAAAAAAAACTGGCTCCGATCCGTACTCGAGAACCGAGCTAATGGCGATCGGAACGCCGCCATTTCTCCCGCAGCGTTCACTTTGGGAACTGCACGGCTGCACGTCGAGTCGGGCAAGGGCCGGTGGCGCCATCTCGCAGGGCCATCTCGCAGTAGTTATGTAAAGCAACTTTCATGTTTGAACTCGTCACTAAAGGGTGGCGCTGTTATCGTATTTAGCTCGGTCTCGGTGGACGCCAGCGGCCCAGGTTTCACGGGTGAGTTTCCCAACTGAGGGTTCTAGTAACGTTGGCTGGGATTGAATGATAGTGGGTAGACTTGTTGTAGGTCTACCTAAAATCCCTTAATACTTATTTTTACAACTAACGACAACCAATACAAATGACTAAGCACATTCCGCTGGAACAAAATGGCGGCATTCAGTTCAGACCTCTGCTACGCGCCGCCATTCGCTTCCTAAAACCTGCACCGTCACGCAGTCGGCGCTTCAAAGAATGACGCTACTTGTAGGGAAGCTCTTATCTAGAGACTTTAGGTCCACCCACAATCCTTCCAGTCGGAGCCAATCAGGGCACGGCGTTCTGACGTCACCACGACCCTTGCAAAAGAAGCAGACGAACTGTTGGCAACTGTTGGCAGACGAACTTGCGCTTCGCATTACTTCTGCAGCGCATATTTTTCACTACGGCATTTACTATCTCCTGGCAACAAGTAGAAGTGACCGCCAGCACGGCGTGATGACGTCACGTGCAAAGCCATGCATGTTCACTGACAGTATAAGAACGGCAGTGCGTCTCCTTTCGACGGCCGGCTTACAGCACGCGCCCGTTGCCTTCCGCCGTGCTTTGGCTGGGCGAACACACTCGAATGCTGCACGAAACGTCGAAGCGTTCCGGAATGTATACGAAACTCCCAGTCGATCGTTACCCGACCCATGTAAACTTCGATTCGCTAGGCATGTGTATCCGATTCGATTCGATCCGCCATAGGGTTATTCCAATGTACGCTAGAGGTTCAAATGGCGCTAGCGTCTATGCGACTTCCGGGGTGCAAGCTGGAGCAGACAGCAACCAGTCTACTTTTGAGAAAGATCCTGTGCACTTCTATAAGAAAACGCGCGTGCATTTGGTCTATTCGCCGGAAAATAACATGGATCACTTACGTTATTTGGGTCGTACCGAGTAATATGTAGTACCTTTCTTAACATTGCATAAGTGTAATTGCTTCAGCTACAGCCCTTTCTACCAGTGAACAGTGACGTACCAACTTGTTTTTGGTAGGGTGGGGGGCAAACCAGACCCCCCACCCAGGGACGGGGGGGGGTGCCCTTGGTATCCCTTGGGCGCCGCCGGCCAGTGTTCGCCCTGCCCAGTGGCGGCTGTTTCGGGAGGGAGGGGGGCAAAACACATGCCTTGCCCACCCACTCTGAGATCTGGGGGGGGCTGGCGCCCCCCTTGCCCCCCGGTTGGTACGCCCATGCCAGTGAACGAAGGTAAACTTCTAGTTCAGGCCCAAACCTATGTTCCACGGAAGGTCTGAGCACGATCGAGCGACGAATCTAAGCAAAATAACAACCGAAACGAATGCATAGTGTGTTGAAGGTTCGCCAGCATTCCGGTGAGGCATATGTATTGCTAATATGTCAGTCCTGTCATGCATATATATGAAAATCCGTCGTGCATCTTTACGAGCGGTTAAAAAACATTCACAACGTATAACTAATAATATCCGTATTTACTCGCACAATGAACGCACTCGCGTAATGAACGCACCCCCAAGTCGGCTCTCAAAATTTCGACTTTTTTTTCACTCGCGTAATAAACGCACCCCCAACTCGGACGTCAAAATTTTGACCCCCTCCCCCCACGCGCGCGAAATGAACGCACTTTTTTATCCTGGTGCAGCGAGGTCGCGAATGCATGGGCAGCGTGAGCGAACAAAACGCCTTGTAAAAGACGTTAAAAAAATAAAAAAAGATCCAACGGAAGCAAAAAAAAAAACATTAAAAAGAGCTCTTTTTTTTTTGCACAGCGCAGTCTGGATTTTGGTTCGCGCGCCGTGCGCAAAGAGTTAAGAAAGAGAAGCGGAGAAGCCCTCGCCTAAGCAAAGCGAAACAAAACAACTTGCAAAAGGCGGCAAAAAAAAAAAATCCACGAAACCTAGAAAAAAAAAAAGAAACTTTTTTTTTTTTTTGCACAGCGCAGTTTGGTCTCGGGGTCGCGCGTCGCGCGCAAGAAGTTAGGAAAGAGAAGCGGTGAAGCCCTCGCCAAAGCAAAGCGAAACAGCTTGCGAAAGACGGCAAACAAACAAAAAAAAACAATCCAAGGATTTAAGAGAAAAAAAAAAACATAAAGAGCTTTTTTTCTTTTTTTTTTGCACAACGCAGTTTGGTTCCAGGGTCGCGCGCCGCGCGCAAGGAGATAAGAAAGAAAAGCGGAGAAGCCCTCGCCTAAGCAAAGCGCACATAAGGAAGATCCTGCCCTCGCCTCCTCCTCGCACTTTGGAAAGAGAAGCGAGGAGCCCTCGAAATGAACGCACTTTTCTATCCTGGTGCAGCGAGGTCGCGAATGCATGGGCAGGGTGGGCAAACAAAACAACTTGCGAAAGGCGGGGAAGGGGGGGGGGGGGAACACGGAAGCAAGAAAAAAAAACATTGAGAGGAGCATTTTTTTTTTTGCGCATCGCAGTTTGGTTTTGGAGTTGCGCGCGCGCAAAGAGATAAGAAGTTACGTCGATTTTTGCGGGATAAAAGGTCCGTTCATTGTGCCAGTAAATAAGGACGCAAAAATTTTACCTCGCGTAATGAACGCACCCCCCAACTTTGCCTCGATTTTTCGGGAAAAAAAGTGCGTTCATTCTGCGAGTAAATACGTTACGTGGAATATGAAAGGTGTCTCTTTATTATTTCCTATCTAAGGCTTCTCCCTATTTTCAAAAAATTTCGAGCGTGCGGGTGATGTTTGGAACGCAGAACAAGCATCTTCGCACATATGCACGAACAGAGAGAATAAAGCAACACTTTTATTGTAGATCGGAATATATTAACTTGGCCTTCACTTTATTTTGATCGTCTTCATACACAGGATGGACTGATCCAGTAAGTCTGCGTAGTTCTTGGTTTTCCGCATGTCCTTCGTTCGCTGGGTATACGTTAATCCCCCATGCAGAAAAGCACCGACGCCGTGTTCGCGCTAATATACAATAACATAATACATATATAATACATAATATAATGCAATGTATTATACAAATTATATTATGAAGCTGTTTTAGCACCGTGTTTACTTACATGAATTTGACAGAAAAAAAAAACTAACTGACCAATATTTGTTATTTACGTGATCGAGAAATGTTTCAAGCTATGTACTACGTTATATTTATTCGTAATATTGTCTTTTATAATCAAGCGCAGAGAAAATAAAATGGACCCGCCTTTCCCCGTAGAAATGCATTACCGGAGGTCAATTTTCGACTGGTTGCTGTCTGCTTCGATTTGCAACAGCACACTATAGCGCCAGCTGAAACTGGACCAATCAGACAGCGTTCAAAAGCGCACCATCATGATGTTCGTCATGTGCCAATCACAAGCAGAAAAGGTCCATTGACTTGCGCTTTAGACGCTGCTTGGTTGGTCCCATTACTTCATAGCGTCTGCTCCATTTAAAGCTGAAACAAAGTATAGAAGGCGAGTGGGACTAGAGTTCGAGATTTTTAAGCTGAATACTTATCAAGGTTGAGCAGTGTTGGGTAAAGTACACTTAGAAAGTACTTGAAAGAAGGTACAAAGTAAATTGGAGGCAATAAGGATGCACTGACGTCCCGTCATCCACTTCGCACCACCACGGGAGAGGGGAAAGCTGATTTTGTAGGAATGTCTTGAGTGAAGGGGTTATCTTCTATAATCTTGTTGTAGGTCTGGGACACACAAAAGTGAGTCCCGTTGAGAGGGGAGTTCCTCCTTCCCTCTTCTCTGGTGGTGACCAGAAAGCTGACGGGATAACGTCAAGTGAAAAACATGTATACAGTTTTTTGTTTTTTTTTCGATGCGTTGCCTTGATAATTGGGGGTGCATCAGTTATTTTCGGAAATGGAGGTGAATACTGGCTGAAGTCAAGTGGCTAAAGAGTAGTAATTTCCGGAAATGACACCAAATTCAGAAGTTCCTCCGACCTCTGAATTTGACACCGCTTGCGCTTAGGGTTTCAATGTATCATGAGAGCGCATGACGTCAACTTGAGCAAGCAATTCTCGCGCGGAGGAGTGTCTTCTCATATTTTCTTTCCTCCTCCTTGCAAGAGCTAGAAATGCTGCGTGAAAGCAGCCCCCAGTACAAACGGAGCGATACGTCGTCTGCTCGCGTTTCTGTTGAGAGTCGTATATCCTAGTATTTCTTCGGAGCTGACAAAACATCATATTGTGATACAAATTTAACAATATGACTATTCAGAGTGTACTTTTCTTGAAAGTGACAGATAGCAGAAAGTACAAACAGATACTCAGATAATGTATACTTCAAGTAAAGTACAATTTTATAAAACTACTTAAAGTAGTATTTGAGGTGAAATGTACTTAAACTACGCCCCAACAGTGAGGTTATGTTGCAATCATTGGCACGAAGTACCCGGTGAAAGCGGATCCATGAAAACTCAGTGGCAATTATCGGTGTCCTAAAGCCCTACAAGGTCGCGTTAATGCAAGCGTCTACGTTACTTCACTTCTTTGATTTCAAGCAAGCCGGCCGATCCTGCATGGCGTAAATTCACGATGCAAACACCAAGGGACAAAGTGAAGAGCGATATAGAGAGAGACGATTAGATTGGCGGTCAACACTTCGATCGCTATAGGTCAAACCTCTCCGACATCTAAGAGGCTTTCATAATCAGTCAGGAACGGCAGCTTGAATGTCGCACACACTTTAATACGGGTCACAAGGCCAACGAAATGAAGCATTTAATCGTATGCAGTGCCTGTTCCAATCTCCACATAGTATGCCAAGCCCGATGACCTTGACAATGTAGAGAAGATCATTCGAGCCTGTTCATGGTACGATTTTCCTTCTCACTTCGGCATTTAACCCACTCGCATTCCTCCCCCCCCCCCCCACCCCTAAAAAATAAATAAAAAATATTGTATTGAGTTGAGGATGCTTAACTCCGAAAGCTTCGTCAAAGGCTCCCCCACCCCACCCACCGCCTCCTCCCCACACTCGCATACACTCCGATGTGCTTCGAACACTAAGTTCGACTAAAAGTCCCTGGCACGTTCGTTCTGCTCTTAAAGAATACAGCGAAGTTGGGACTTGTTTGTTATAGGGAAATAGAAGCGATTTATTTTGGGGGGATTGATGGCATCACTCTTGGAATGTAGAGAAAGAAATGTAACAAAATGCCAAAGAGCACCGTTGCCACGCGAGGGGCGACGCATAACAAAAGAGACAATAATTAAATAGCCGTTATTCGGCAAGCGAGTACATGACACGACAAGCAGTTGAAAGCTGTCGTGTCCCTCAGAGGCTCAGATGTCCGCACTCCTAGAGTGATCAAAGAGACGGCGGCTCCGCAGTGACCCATATCGATGGGCGAGTCGACAACGTTTATTGCAGCGTTCGGGGTTCAAATGTTTAGATTTTACAGACAAATGACATTTGACAAACGAATATTCTAAAGAGTATTTAACGAGGGTTGTAAAACATTTATTACACAACTGTCCAAGTAGTAAAGCAAATTTTTATTCCTTATGTACATTTTGTTCAAAGCATAGGCCTACCCGCTTCCCATCCTGCTCCTTTACCAGAACCTTGACCCCTCCGTGTCTTCAGCCTCCGCCTTAATTGTTATCGTGACCAGACCTCCATCCTTCGCCTTGTCCGCTTCCAGATCCCCATCCTCCGCCTTGTCCACCTCCTTGTCCGTTGACAGAACCCCATCCTCCACCCTGCCCGGAACCGTAGCCTTGTCCGCTTCCAGACCCCGATCCTCCGCCTTGCCCGGAACCAGACCCCTTGTCCTCCACCTTGTCCGCTTCCAGACCCCATCCTCCACCTTGTCCACCCCCTTGCCCGCTGCCAGACCCCCATCCTCCGCCTTGACCGGAACCAGAACCCGGTCCAGCTCCTTGTCCGCCTCCGGATCCCCATCCTCCGCCTTGTCCAGAACCAGAATTCTGTCCAGTGCCCCATCCTCCGCCTTGACCGGAGCCAGAACCCGGTCCACCTCCTTGTCCGGAACCAGAACTCTGTCCAGTGCCCCATCACCTCCGCCTTGACCGGAGCCAGAACCCGGTCCCACCTCCTTGTCCGCCTCCGGATCCCATCCTCCGCCTTGTCCCGGAACCAGTACCCTGTCCGGTTGCCCCATCCTCCCGCCTTGACCGGGAACCAGAACCCGGTCTACCTCCTTGCCCGCCTCCGGACCCCCACCCTCCGCCTTGTCCGGAACCATAACCCTGTCCAGTGCCCCAGCCTCCTTGAGACCGGAACCATGGCCGCTGCCTTGCCCACACTGGGGATATTTGCATCCTCCACCTTGACTTGGTCGGCCTTGTCCGTTCCCAGCTCCCCAGCCTTGCCCACTCCCAGATCCCCAGCCTCCGCCTTGTCCGGAACCTTTTCCGCCTCCTTGTCCGCTCCCAGATCCCCAGCCTCCGCCTTGTCCGGAACCAGACCCTTGTCCACCTCCTTGTCCACTTCCAGAACCCCATCCTCCGCCTTGTCCGGAACCAGACCCT